>VZRW01010970.1:34683-59013 GCA_013398125.1 Aegotheles bennettii | reverse complement strand
GCCTCTCTACATCCTCTGACAATATTATCAGATATCCCCTGTCCTATATTCCTCCCGAGTGATCAGCCCCTCCTTCCATGATCCATAGATTCTTTTTTTCCACTTGAGTTTCCCCAGCAGTTCCTTGTTTAACCATGCTGGTCTCCTAGCTCCCTTACTAGAAAAGGAATACAAAGGTGTCTGGACAAGATAAGATCATCTGGTCCTCTGAAAGTTCTCTGGATGTTTTAAAGATGATGTGAGAGTTTTACATTAGAAATATGGAAATCAGACTTATTGAAATCAGCAGAATATTTCAGATTAAATTATTAATGTTATATCATTAACCATCCATTGAACTGAATCAGAATTTAACCTTTCCTTTAGTTAGGTCTTCAACGTACATGTCTTTTTAGTTCTTCATTCCTTGGTGGCACTTATTAACAAGCAGTACCAAAACAGCAGCAGAAACGTATTTTCAGATATATCTGATTTAGCCAAAGCAGGAAACACTGAAAACATTGCAAGAGGTTCAGGTGTCTCATGAAATTTCCAAGTTGACTGACCAAAATGCTGAGATGATTATGTAATCTGAGACACTAAACAGAGTGTGTTTATCACTCATCATCATTAACATATCACACTCTCGTTAAACAATCATTGACTCATAGTTGACACAGCTAGAGATTTTGAATGGTGCTAGTTATGGCAATTGCACCTTCATGGTTGTGAAATTGTTTGTCACTTGCTTACCTTGACTATTTGTTGTTTGTTACTTGAGGTGGTTAATCTGCTACTGGACCTACACTGGTACAGTTTGCTCTTTTTGGCTGAATGACTGAAACTTCAAGATTTCTCAACAGCAGTTTGACTTGCAATATACGTTATCAGACGAACAGTACCCTGGTCTAAAACAGATGAAAGTTTTTGAATATATTAATATTTTAACTGCAACCTCATAAATCACAAGCAAATAAACTCTGTGATTAGAGACCTTCCAGCTCTGATATTCCAGACAGTCTTTGAAGCTTTTAGTTTTCTTGGTGCTTGTATTTGGTTTAGAATGCAAGATTTTACTTGCAAGTGGGCTGCAGGGGTGGGGGTCTGTGAGAAGAGACATGGGGTGCACTCACATTGGACAGAGCCAGTTGTAGCCAGCTCCGAGATGGAACCACTCCTGACCAAAACTCAGCCTATCAGCAGTGCTGCTTGCGCCTCTGTGATAAGATATTTATGAAAGGCTAATAAGCCATTGTGCAGCAGCTGTATGAGAGAGGAGTAAGAAAATGTGAGAGAACCAACTGTGCAGACACCAAGGCTAGTGAAGAAGGATGGGAGGAGGTACTCCTGGCGCTGAGCAGAGATTCCCCTGCAGCCCCTGGGGAAGACCATGGTGATGCAAGTGATCTCCCTTCAGCCCCAGGAGGACCATGTCACAGCAGATATCTTCCCTGAAGCCCATGAAGGACCCCATGCTGGAACAGGTGGATATATCCTGAAGGAAGTTGCAGCCCATGGAGAGCCCATGCAGGTGCAAGATCCTAGCAGGAGCAGTGGCCCATGGAGAGAAGCCCACACAGGAGCAGGATTTTTGGTATGTTCCATAGGAACTTCTTGAGCAGTTAATTCCTGAAGCACTACAACCCATGGAAAGGATCCATGCTGGGNACCAAGGCTAGTGAAGAAGGATGGGAGGAGGTACTCCTGGCGCTGAGCAGAGATTCCCCTGCAGCCCCTGGGGAAGACCATGGTGATGCAAGTTATCTCCCTGCAGCCCAAGGAGGACCATGTCACAGCAGATATCTTCCCTGAAGCCCATGAAGGACCCCATGCTGGAACAGGTGGATATATCCTGAAGGAAGTTGCAGCCCATGGAGAGCCCATGCAGGTGCAAGATCCTAGCANAGGGAGGAAGGTAAGGGGAAACTGCTTTTTTTTTTTTTTTAATTTCTTGGTATCATACTCTGTTATTAATTGTTAATAAATGAAATTATTCTTCCCTAAGTANCACTACAACCCATGGAAAGGATCCATGCTGGGGCAGTTTGTGAAGAACTGCAACCCATAGGAAGAACACACTTTGGAGAGATTTGTGAAGGACTATATATTTTGGAAGGGACTCCAAGGTGAAGCAGGAAAATAGTGTGAGTAGGAAGGGCCTGCAGAGACAAAATATTATGGACTGATTGCAACTCCCATTTCTCATCCCTCTGTGCTGATAAGGGAGTGGAGGAGGAGGTAGAAGATTTAGNAGGGGAAACTGCTTTTTTTTTTTTTTTAATTTCTTGGTATCATACTCTGTTATTAATTGTTAATAAATGAAATTATTCTTCCCTAAGTAAGTTTGTTTTGCCCATGATGGTAATTAGTGAGTGATCTCCCTGTCCTTATCTCAACCCACAAGCTTTTTGTCATATTTTCTCACCCTGTCCTGCTGAGGAGGGGAAGTTAGAGAGTGTTTGGGTGGGCACCAGGTAACCAGTCAAGGTCAACCCACCACAGCATTCTTTCTCTAGTCTTATCATTCAAGCTGACCAGGAAAATCACAATATTAAAAAACCAAAACAACCCACACAATTTTCACACAGCAACTGAGGTAAAGATAAATATACAAGTAACTAAGTGTGATGTTGCAAATCAGTATACCTGAGACCCCATAGTTAGTTCTATACTGGTAAA
Source organism: Aegotheles bennettii (assembly GCA_013398125.1). Lineage (NCBI taxonomy): Eukaryota > Metazoa > Chordata > Aves > Caprimulgiformes > Aegothelidae > Aegotheles > Aegotheles bennettii. The sequence goes on along the minus strand of VZRW01010970.1, from coordinate 56,355 downwards.
GCAAACATTCTGAGATGATCCTGGTTGCTTGCTGGAATCTCTGCTCCCTTTGTTAACAGGAGGCCAAGGGTTCATTTTGCTGATACAGCCAAAGCAATTCTTCAGACACCACCAGGACCAGAACTTATCTCCACTCCCTTGTCCTGCAAAGTCCATGTCAGAGAAACTAACTTCCAATAGCACCTTTACAGCTTAATTGAAATAATTTTTATCCCTGTTTTAACTGTCCTAGAGAAATTTATTGGAGCACTTCACTCTGCAGGAGTGAGCCAACACCAGATGCGATGTTCTATGTGCCTGTCCGGATGGTGTGCTCTGATGTTTGCCAGATGCATTGAAATAATCCTTGCTCCTTGCCAGGTTAGGGTAAAAGCAAGTAAAAGCATTTTATTTACAAAATCCAAACATAGTCAACATGGTTACAGAAGTTATGAACAAGGATGACTAGAAATAAAAGTAAACTGTGCCTGTATCTACTTCTCTAGGGCTTTCCTTACTGTCTGGTAACTGCTAGCAAGTTGTTTAGCCACTCACCAAGCCTGTGGCACATATTACAATCTTTAAATCCTAAACTTGTAGATAGTGAAGAAAACTGAAGTTTCAAGGGGGAACAGGATATTTTCTACCCGGTCCCTTTGTGTGTTAAACAAAGATCCATTTATATCCATGTTTTTTGCTCTTCCAAACATTTCCTTTTCAAGTATAAATACATTTCTTTTCTTAATTGTGTGATAGGTTTGACATACTTATGTCAGGATACTTAACTATATTTGTGCTTAATTAAAAAAATAAATAAACCATTCATATTTATAATCCATCAAATTTTCTTTGTGGTCAAGGGATATTGATAAGCTACACACAGCATTTCACATATTGTTCTTCATGCAGAACATGTTCCAGAGCACTGGAACAGGCTGTCCAGAGAGGTTGTGGAGTCTCCTTCGCTGGAGACATTCAAAACCCGCCTGGATGCGTTCCTGTGTGATGTACTCTAGGTGACCCTGCTCTTGCAGGGGGGTTGGACTAGATGATCCTTCGAGGTCACTTCCAACGCCTAAAATTCTGTGATTCTGTGATTCTGTAACATGTAACTTATCAATCACACTTACATGTGACCATCCAAGTAGGATTAATGCCTGTGGATCATTGCAGGTTCTTGTTTGTGGTGAGACTTGTCAATAAACAATAACACTAGGATGGTAATTACAGGCGCCTGGACCCTCTAGGTTCTACTCTGTGACTATTACAGGTTGGCCTGATTTCACCATGACTGCCACTTTTTCTGTCTCTGTTGTGATCTAGGCAGTTGCTTTATGGGGTTGAGCCTTTTTGGAGGAAACAACTACCACCTGTGGTACCAGAAGCAGCTCAGCAACCTGATAGAGCTGCCCACACAGCTCAGAAAGTGCAGCCTTGCTCAAGGAAACTGGTGATTAATGAAGATGAGGTAATAGTATCCAGAGGCAGGTAGCAGCTGATAAATTTGGAGTGTTCCACACCACCATCACCACTGATGTGGCAACATCATGGCGACATTCAGTATCACAATCCACTCAGGACTGCTGCAGTATGTAAAATGCAAACACAAGAAGTCCAGCAGGTTTTTACTCTATGTTCTCCCAAATTCATGATGAAAGGAATACAAATATTAAAATATGTATCCCCTGTAATTTATGAATATGCTTTTTTTTTTTTTTTGTTATGGAAAGGGCTGGTTACTGAAGCCAAATTATTGTGGGTTTTTTAGTGTCTTCATTACTCAATCATTTGCACTTCAGTTATCCTTGTGAAATTGTATGGAGCTTGTTTTTGCAGATTACGTACTTAAGGGACCTTAAGCTAACTGGTGCCTTTCATAATGCCCCTCCTGCCAACATTTAAAATGCAGTGATTCATCTGATAGATCATTTAAATTGACTTAAGTAAACAGAGACTTCCAGTAAAAAATGGGAGTGGGAAACCTCAAGAAGCAGCCTAGAAGGCCTAGAAGAATACATCTATATGTGTTTTCACCCTTAGGATGGTACCTCCTGGAAATCTCAGGAGATATAACAGCAGAAATGTTACAGATAATATCTTCCTCCTAACTTTCTCACAGATAGCTGTTACAACATCACAATTCAGGGTCAAAATATGACTGAGAAGTGAATTTGCCCAGACAGTTGGCCACTGTCTTTCCTGTACAAAGGTGGAAGTTTTATTTTAAAATTATGCTTGTGTGTTTTTGTTTTGTTTTGTTTTTCTTTTTAAGATGTACACAAATGGCTGTGCCCTCATGTACTGAGTTCATAATTTTGAACACCAAGAGGACCTCTAAATTATGATTTACATTTTGCTGTCTTATGGTAAAACCTCCAGCTTACTTCAAGCATGAGTTTTGAGCTTTGGTGCTGCTCAAATGCAGGATATAGACCTGTCATACACCATCAGTGTCCTTCCCACTGTGCTGCAAATGGACACAGAAAGTGCCCAGGAGTCATCTCGTAAGCAAGAACATCTCCTTATCTCCCCTATTGTGTGATAATTCAGTCAAATTCAATCAAGAAGTCATCCTATGCTCTGTTAATCCAACATCAGAGATAATGAATATACCTGGTTTAGGTCCCATGTATTTTGCTGATTCTGCTGGTTCTTCAGTTTATTCATCTCTAGTGTAAAACCTTTTGATAATTTCTAATCTGTTTATTCAAAGCATGAACTAAGAATGCAAAGGTATTGACTGTGAAACATTCTTCCTCAGCTCTCTGAAAATACGCAGCAGCTCATTATTCATTTTCATTACACTGGCATGTAAATACACAGAGGGTGACCAGGGAAACAGGGACCTTGCTGCCTTTGAGGATTCCAGAGTGGCTGCCCGCAGATGTGCTTGCGCTGCTCTCTGGCTGATGTCTGTTGCCAGTGATCTGTAAGCATGAAATGCAAACATTAGCTAAGCTATATACGTAAGAGTGGAAGGTGTCTTTTATATAAATTCAGTCAAAAAATCCTCAGAAATATTCTGTTGATTTTTTCAGTTCTTTGTGAAGAAGTGACAGGTGAAGACTCTGTTTAGTATTACCCTGAGCATGTCAGATGGTAGATGTAAAAGTGGACTGGTCCCACATACAGTACTTGCATTGCTGCACATTTTGTGTGCTTGAAAATGGAAAGCATGCTCAAGAACACCACAGCATATCCATGTAGGCATTGACCAAACTTCTCATCACATATTGCTGCAATAGTTTTGAGGTATGTTCTCAGGTACTTTGCTCTGTTCTCTGCAGTCAAACTCATTTTCCTTCTACTAGGTTTAGAGTTACTTACGTAGCAGTGGAAAAACAGCGAACAAATTTTTTTTCTTTTAGTCATATCAAATGAATATAGAGGGCCAAATTATCAGCAAGGAAAAGACCAGCAACGACAATTAAGCTAAGAGTTTGATCCAATACACCTAATAGAAACTTGATCCTGGGAAGCGGATAATGTTGATACTGCTTAATGGGAGGAAATTAATAATTTGAATCATATTTTCTCTCAAAATAATGTGGTTCAATAAAGAAAAAACCCTTATTTTATTAAATCAACTGAATTATTTGGAGAGAAGTTAACTGAATAGTATATTATAGTTTAGTTTCAATTGATCACATTTCAGGGTTTGTCAAGCTATGTTTCCGTATGGTCTTTCACAAAACCCAGACTGTGTTTTTGGATAAATATAATGTGCATTGTTTCTGATTAGCTGAGTTTTAGCTATTGGTCCCTCTTCTCCCTCACCTATGGGAAGTGGCTGTGTACCTTAGGGGGTACTGTCATCTAGACACACAGAGAAGCCATCTTTTTCCACCATAAGTCTGGGGTGGTATTGGTCCTGCAACTTCAGCATGTCATCAGTGGATCTTCTCCGCACCTGTGCCATGGCATTTTACAGCCTCTTGGATTCATCCTGCACTGTCTACATATCCTCAGTTGCTGCAATGAGTGTCCCCACTTCCAGTCCAACCAGCCGCTGGCAGAGAAATGCCCTGTCTTCTTCCTCCAGAAGAGGAGTGAGGTATGGAAGTGTGAGGCAGCAGCTCCTTTTCTCTTCACACATGCATTCACAGCTGTCCCACCACAACTTCCTTCATTTCCCATCTTAGGATATATGTACATTTGCCATGAGACAAGGCCTAACCTTGCTTTATTCTTCTTTCCATTTCTGAGAAAATTATAAGTTGAAAGGTTAAGCAAGTGGAGTATTTTAAGAGAAAATGTTTCAGAAAAGTTTGAAATGTGTGTGCCATTTGGCTCTTGCAGGTAAATATTTCACAAACAATATGAAAAATAAAATCAGATGTCTTAAAGTTTTTAAAAACTAATATGTTTGGACTTTGTGTTCTATGGGAAATGAAAAATCTGGGGATATTTTCACAATTCTGGATGAAATAACCACTTCCATTTTTCATCTATCAGTAGTTATATCTACTCAACATGTAAAAAAAAAAAGATCATTCTCATACCTCTTTCAAAGTGGAATGGAGGTCAGCAAGAAAAACAGGATTTATAGGTACTTTTATAAGGACAAGTAGGAATATCAATAATCAGTAGACTACAGAGAGTAAAATATTAAGCTGAAAATATTAGGGTATGGCAAACTAGTCTTTATTATATTCTCCAGTTCTATGTTGTAGTAGGGAAGGAAGACAAAAAGAAAATGTAGGACAAAAAGAATACACAATTTGATTAGTTTAATGATGTGTCTCATTTATTTCTGTAGTGCAGTTGTATATACAAAAGAACTCACATTTGTATTTTATCTTCAAAAGCAGTATTTCAGCTATCAAAGGCAACAGATTTTCTCAGAAGAGAATTCTCATAACAGAAATACAAGTATTTTAAAAAACCAGAGAAAAAAATGGAGAATAGACTCAGCTATCTGAATTTTCATATGTAATTTTGAATCTTTCAATTTAATAAATAAATCATATAAAACTGAACATAGACTTTGACTTCTAGAACTAAAATGTAAGGAAGACATAATCAAAATGGAAAAAAAATAAATTCAGGAATCTTCTAGTGGTGAAACAAAATCATATATCCACAGACATATAAAATAGAACAATGGACAATTTAAGCCTTCATCATTATAGTATAAATACCTCAAAATACTTAGAAAGATGTTATTTTTTCCATAGTTAAATCCATAAAAACTGTAACTCCTGTAATTTGGGTGGGATTTGACCTAACACAGAAATACTTTAGGAAAGGGAACACAGCCTCCCATGAAAATGGGAAATTTGCGTTTAGATGGTGCAATTTTAAAATTTTCTTCCCTTAAGGAGGAAAATCTAATAAATTTTAGGCAACCAGGAATTTCATGTTGACTCAGTTGCTATTCCCATTACAGAGAGGGAGAGATTCCACCAGGAGCACAGCAAGAGACGAAGGTTAAGTAGTCAAATATAGTGTGTATATTAGTACTTCATTCTTAAAGGCTTAAGTGGATGAACGTTTCAAAAGAACTTGAAATAGTCTGTGCAATGGGATACTGATGATGTTGGTAAACAAAATGCAAGAGGTGGAGTTGGCATGGAAAAGGTGAGCAAGGAAATTATATTTATCAACATATAGCTTAACCTTTTTTTCACACCTATTGGACTTTCTTGAGTGCTGGGTGGTTTCACATTGAAAATTTATGATCATATGTCTTTCTAGATTTTTTAGACCACCACCTTGCTAATGAATAACTTGTGATCACTTCAGAAACAGTTGTGGTTGTTCCTACGAATGGGAAGAGTATACAAACAGCATATATCCTTTAATAAAACAATAATTAAATCCAAGTAATTTTTCCATTTTTTGAAAAAGTGTAATTTTCAGAAATGTCAACCATCCACCCATACTACCTTCCAGAATATGAAACACTTTTTATTAATTATGTTTAGAAACACAGTTTGAGAGGCAGGATCTGTATGATAGTATTTCAAAAGTGGATTTGAAGGAAACTTTAAAAGTGTCATTTTTTACCAGTTTATGAACACTAAGGAATAATGCTTTACTTTGGAAATACTAGGATTGTTAGGTCTTTTCCTACCTGGCATTAGTTTATTATATTAGCCTAAATGGGTTCCTGTTCAGTTAGATCAGTTTAAAGATGTTCTATATGGAAGTGAGGGTCTGTGGCATTCTGAACCATTTTGACACTCAAATTTATTGTCTTTTCTTTACTCTCTGAGAAATTCCTAAAGGTTTTTAGGAATTTTACTGTGACCTGTCACGCCTTAGTTGAAATGTCAAAAGTATCAGTCACTGTATTTGAGTGATTAAACAGTCAAAAACAAAGGATTGTGCACAGTCCAACCAAAAGTCAGGTTTCCTGTCAAATTGCTCAATTGTATTCTCTTTAGTCTATCATGACATCACCATTCAGCAGTTTCCCTGTCATCACAGAGTATTGGAAGAGTGACAAAACATGAATTTATCTTGCAAAAAAACAGGCCAAGTAAAAGGAAGATTTGCATTTGTTCGGGGAAAAAAACAAAACCAAAGCAAACATGTTTCAGAACAACTTTATGTGTTGCAAAGACACAAAAGTCTGCCTGGGGTTCAATTGTTACTTTTTTTCAATTGCTAGAGAATTCCAAATGGTGTGAAGTTTTTCCTATACAAAGTGCTCTAACTATGGAGGGAAAACAATATATCATGCATGGGAAGAGATGTAGTGAAGTCAGTGAGCCTCTGTGGGAGTACAATACATCACAGTCCAGAGAACCAGATTTCAGGGGCTGTTCAGGGACTATGTTGCAACAGTTCCAGAAGTCTGGGGATGAGGGTGTGCTGGATGCTTCCTGCCTTTGATCACTGCAGATTGGAAGTGGCTGCCAAGCCTGAACAAAGAAACAGAGATGATCTAGACCAAAGCCTTGGAGGCCAGATGCAAACAGAGACCAGAATTATGAAAATTTGGGAATTTTTCAATCTTTTTTTCTTTAAGTATAGGAACTAGGCAATTAAAACTAGCAGCTAATGTGACAGCAGAAGGTGGACAGAGGAAAGAGGATGCAAATGAAGAAATTGGCTACAGAAGCTGGGTTACAGTGTTTCCTGATAGAAATAATATGGGTATGAAAGGTAAAAGATATCTCCCACAGAAGGAAACACTTGAAAACTAGGAAAGTAGGCTGGAGGTGATGGTGAGTTTTGAATGGAGATTTGAAGACCTGATGGAGATGTCAAGGGAAAATTCCCTATAGAAACTGTAAAAATTACCAAAAAAATAGATCTATTGATCTAAAGCACCTAAGAGCATCCTATCAAGTGTTCTTTTATATTTTAGTAAAAATTAAAATCTTTAGCCCACTGCTCCCCAAAGGACTTTTTATATCTGCCATCACTTTTTGTATTGACAGCTTGCAGCCAAAATGTCTACATGACCATACTTAGCTTTTGTGCCAATGTTGTTCTGTAACATAAGTAGCCCTTTTTTCTCCTGGTTTCCTGTTTATTAGAAATTTATAGACAGTAAGCATACTCTTAACATTCATTCAGCCTTCATTTTCCTAGATTAGTCGAGGCCTTCTAGTGCCTTCAACTGAGAGTTGAAGTTTTCTGACCACATTAGTAACCAGTCTTTGTGTTTTGTCTGTTTCTACTGTTTATTGAACATGGATGATTAGAGCACAAAATAAACAAATTATCATCAATATCTTGCACAACAACAACAAAAAAATTGTTTCTCTCTGGGTAAATCCTGGGAGTGTTCTTGCATTACTTTGAAATTCCATTGTTATCCTGTGGTCAAATCATATCTGTGTGTTTCTCTCCTCTTGAGATATTCCCAGCTGATGACAAGCCTCTCTTCTTTGGTCATGTACTTTATTCCCAGGCTTTGCATGCCCTGGAAATAATTAATTTCCTCCCATCTGTTACTCAAGTAAAGAATGTCATTTGTTCCTGTGCAGTCTCCTACCTTTTGAGTTGAGTTTGTTAATGCAAATATTTAACAGCATGTGGTTGAACATGAGAACATCCACTAGTGTTCAGCCCAGTATCTTCTCTTTGAACTGTATCAGGTGTTACTTCCTCTTTAATTTTCCAGTCCCATGTGTCTGCTGAAGAAAACAGCATCCAACTACCTTCTTCTCTCCTTCACGCTGTTTCCTTCTACTGCCAGGCTGACTCTTATCTAGCAGCATTCTTGTCTTGCTTTGATTCCTTTACTAAATTTCCTTGGTTCCTGCCCTTCTCCTATCCTGAAGCCTGATTCAACTCTCCTAGTAATTTCACCCTGTAATGCAGCTTCATGGTAGTTGATTGGGTTGGGTGGAATTCCTTTCCTGTCTGACTTTTTATGATCCCAGTGTTATGGAGCTCCTGCTGTCTGCATCACCCAGCCCTCACAGGTCTCTGCCCACACTTGAAAAACCTGAAATTTGTTTTTGAATACTTTCAGTCCATCCATCACCCACTTCTCTCATCGTGTTGACAGTTTCAAAGATGACAAATTATGATATGGCCTATCAGATGAGCCATATATATCTGTGAACAGCTGTCTGTTCACAACCTTATGGGCCCCCTATCAGCAGACTGATGTTTCTCATCTGCTCTGTTCCTCTAGTCTATCTCCTTACCCAGCAACCTGTCTGCATCCCTTTCATCTCAGGCATGTCCTTTTCCATTTGCAGAAAAGTATTACTCAAAGAAGTAATTATTTGTTGAAAAGAATGATGCTTTCTTCTTCTGAGCTTTTTTTATGGTCACACTTCTCCCTACTCCTTTAGCCTGTTTTAGTATGGTCTTTCAGGCAGAAATCATGTCATAAATTCCTGTTTCCTGCCAACCTTAAGTCCCTTTTCAAGAGCTTTGAAACACAAGATTTATGATTTTTGAAAATGCTGTGGGTTAGGAGTAAGTCTATCCTCAACACAGGACTAGAGTCTAGCATCTCTTGGAACAAATCATCCTGTGTGACCAGAGTAGTGCAAAGGCAAGACATTAACCAGCTCTTCCCTAGTCAGCAGGACTGGTCGCAGGAGCAGCAATTTTGTGCCACTGGTTGCTGAGATCCAGGAAATGCAAGCAGGGGAATCTGAGAACAGATAACCCTAACACCACCCTGCAAGTGGGTATGTCACTTGCACACATGTGCCTACTCTTGCATGTCTTCCACTTTCTTGCTGTTATAAAATAGGCATAAAAATGTATACTTACAGACAAGTTCAGGACTGAAACAATGTTTAGTACTTCTGTAAAAAACTATTTAAGAATATGAACTTTATGGTTGCGATTCCCTGTAGTTTTCTGATGTTTGATCTTAATTTTATTTGCATTATGAAGAACCAGGATAAATCCTCCAGCATTGGCACAAGCCCCTTTTTGTTTTTCTCTTCTCCCCATTAAATTGTTAGTATATGTATTTGTTCTGAGCCAGAGGACTACTTCGCAGTGCAGTGACTGCTAATGGTTTATCTTTGCTTTATCCTTATGACTTTAGAAAAGCAGCATAATCACATTGAGAACAATTGCAACAGTCTAATAAGCTCAAGGTAAGTCTTACAGATGAATTGTAAGTGGGTGCCAATAAATCTCTAATTCTGTATTTTCAAAGGTTAGATCAATTTCTCTTCACAGCTCATTGTCATCATCTTTTTAGAAAGGCTCTACATTGTTCTGGACTGATACAAGTTCTGTGGGACTCCTCAGTGTTGTCAGGTTCAATAAAAGTCAGCATCTAAGCAAAAGCAGTCTGAAGAGGCTGAGATCAGGCTCTCATTATCAGGGTGAATGTGTTCATCATTACTTCTGTGAGAAAAATACGAATCCAAGTATTGTCTCCACATCACTGAGACAGCTGTTTCAGTCATAACACCCCAGTGGCAAATAAGAAACAAAGCTGTAAATACAAGCTCTTAAAGAGCATGTGACTCTGAGCTGATGCAAAGATTTCTAATTTCCTGGGTGAATAGGCAGTTTGGTTAGAGCAACATTCCTTCTGGATCCACTTAGAGTTTAAGGCTGTCCATGTAGAAACGTTACTGGGAGACAAATAATCCAGCTGTGTGTAGTAAAATAAGCCTGTAAGTGCACCTGTCAAAGAATAATTGAATTTTTGATGCAGAATAGTAAAACACTCCATTACCTTGAACAATTTTGCCCTCTTCTTTCTCTGTCATGCTGTCATCCTCTGTGTCACTGGAGACCATGACTTTAAAATCCAGCATGTGTTTAACGTAATTAAAACAATGCATGATTACTTGAGAAGTATCTACCTAAGGAATATCTGTTTAGAAAGAGTGTCCTGTTTTATCCCTTTATTAATATTTCATCTCATCTTAGAATTCTTGATTGTGAAACTGTGAAAAAAATCCAGATAATTACAAACCATTCAAGACAGTGACTCAGCTGGAAAACTTTCCAAAAAGCCTGGACTGCAATATCCCTAAACAAGAATAACTGATCTAAGTTAAATATTAAATAAAAACATATTTTAAAAGGGAAAAAAACCTGTCACATTAATTGTTACTTAGGTAAAATTTCTGACCAATTTGAGAGCCTAAAATTCTGGTTTTGAATGTGATCAAGGCTGCTCATGCTTTAAAAAAAGAGTTGTGTACCTAATTTATATATCTCAGAAAAATCTGTTGGGCATGACCTATGTCTTAAGATACCTAAAAATCTTTGTAAATCTTTTCCTAGTTGTTGAAACATGTTTTTTAAAAGGAAAACCATTGATTTAACAAAGGACTTAAGTGAAATAAAATGTGAACTTGTCCATCACTTGCAAAAGAAAAAAAATAAATTAAAAAAATAGAAAATCTTATCTATAGAATTGTTGGTACTGACCTCAAACCTTTGTTAGACAAAATTGAACTAAAATAATTTTTACTTGCACTGTGATATGCATCCTGAAATTATGCTGTTTTTCTCTCTCTGGAGAAAATGATTATATTAAAAAGAAAACGTTTGAAAGACAAAAACATTGATTCTTTCACTGGCTCTGAAATTTGATCCAAGAGGTGCTTTTTTGGCAAAAAGTATATTTCTGTGAAAAATACATGAATGCGACCATTTAATGGGTCAGCATTTGTTGGACCCTAGAAATGCACAGGGCACCTCCTTTATGTCTTTTCTTACTGACACCAGGAGTGATAATCTTGAACATAGTGCTTGGAAATGGCAACTGGAGCTAAGGTCTTCAGCTCATGTTGACTGTCACAGATGTAGGCAGCCTTCCCCACTCCTGCCACCCACAAGTGTAAACAGAGGCCAAAGCAAAAACATAACCAGCAAGAACCTATAGAAAGAGTCAAGGAAAAGCAAACACTCAAAAGAAAAGATGGCCTCTGTGTAATGTCCCAAAAGTCACCTTTAGCACAACAGAGGAAAGAAATCCCAGAGTTTATTTGTTTTTATAATTTTTGGCCCTCACTGCAAATTCTAGATACATCTGTTCCTTTAACCATGAAAAAATCTATTCTAAGTGTTTTAGAAACCATTATTAAGCTATAGTCAAACACAGCACCTCAAGGTATTTCTAATTTCCTGTCTTTAACAACACTACAGAATTCCTTCTGTTCAGAAAATAAAGGTCCTGTGATTTTTTAATAAAATTCTTTAAATAAATGTCCTCTGCTTCTTGGACAGTTTCACAGTGTTGCAGTGTCTTCTTTAATGGAACCCAAAAGTTACACTGATAAGTATTTTACTCACCCTAAACAACAATTTTAAGCTTTGTTGAATGCTTAAAAATGCTCCAGGCATTAGTATATGTGGATAAAGCATGTTGCCTTCTGTTCTGGCATGATGCAGACACAGATAGCAAGTGGTGGTTGTGGGGTTGCAGCCAGCAATGGGTACTTGGTGAGGCTAAAACCCTTTTCTCACTTCAGTAACAGATCTCAAACTCACTGGTATTGAACTTACAGATATGTCCAAAGGTTTGGGAGAAACAAAGCAGAAAAAGTAACAGAAGTCCAGGGCAATATAGTAAATCTTCATGTAGACATAACTACTTTGCTGCTGTATCTGAGTGCAGTCATTTAGAGCCAGTACAGGTATTTCTGTCTGGCCTCGTGTCATGCCATGTGAGTGACTCAAGCTACCTCTGAAGAAAAGCTTCAGGACATGAACGTCACCTCACCAGGATGATGAAAACTGTGAGTTACAGGCAGGGTTGCAGGGTTGAGGTGTCTCAGACACTGGCAATGCCAGGAAACAACTTCCACTTGCCTTCATCAGTCAGGACAGGGATGGCTGGAAGCCTCAGCCTGCAGAGGATGATGGACATGTCGTTTCCCTCTTTTTAATTAAAAATGTTTTAAGAGACTGTTGTAGCTGAATTTATACTTATGCAACTACTAGGTCTAATTTATACAAAGAATCACTCTGTCAGGAAAAATCTAGCAGATAAAATAGCAACCAGAGAGCTTTTGAATGCAAGATGTGGTGAGTCTGGATTAGAGTCTACAAACTAGAAAAAATTGGGAACTTACTATTTTTCTTGTTTTGGAAAATATCCTTAGGAGTTGTACAGGTTGATGTGAAATCATGGAAATCGAGTTAATCGTAAAATGATAAGAGTCTCAAGATCTCTACAAGTCTGTCATGGGAAAAGGGCTTGCATGTTGTATTCAGATCAAAAGGTGGCAGAAAGAAGGGAAGGAGCACAGTTCTGGAAACTGCACCCAAAATCACAGAGCTTTTTCCAAATAGTCCTCACTTGGTGAGCCATATCTGAGCCACGGAAGAGTGGAGACAGAGGGTTGCGTGCTTCATCTGTCAGGACCCAGCCAGTATCTTGGGGATATGAGCAGGAAAGTTTTGAACAACCAATGGTATCTCTCCAAGGCTTAACCAGGTAAGCCAAGCAAGAAGGGACTTGCACTGCTCCAATAATTAGGTGTTAAAGAGAACAGTAGGAACATTGAACCCATAGTTTCTGACTCCTCTCCCATCCCACATTTATGGGGTCTGTCTCAGACCTGATGTGAGCTCAGAAAAAATTCTTCCTGGCCAAGCCTCAGCTCTGTTCACTTTATGAAATCGGCCCAGCTTTCAAATCCCTGTGTGGGCAATAAATGCAAAAGCAGTCATTTATGGTATTATGGTAATTCTCCTTTTCTAGGGAAGGAAGGAAGGAAGGAAGGAGAGTAATTCAGAATGATACCCATGTTTGGGTACCAGAGAGTATCAGCCAGAAAAGATAACCTTGCAAGTTATCTAAGATAACCTTGCTTCTAGCACAAGCTTAGAAAAATCAAAACTGATTTAAGAAAACAAACTTAAATCTGCATCTGCTACAAACCAAAGCACACAACAACACCAAGAAATGTAGCAGAAAAAAGAAATCCTAAAGGGAATTACTGCAGCTAACGGTACTGATTTCTCCAGTGGGGAGCTCTTTACCCTGATATCCAACGTGCTGTATTCTTGGAAAGGTGCTGTTCCATAGTAATGTAAGATATTCAGAGTGTATGAAGTAAACTTGAAAAACAAAACACTTTTCCCCTCAAAAAATCTGAAATAAAATATACTCTTTTGATGAAGCCTTTTGTACAACCCTTCTTTTAATACAGAAACGATTGTTTCTGTAGTTTCCATCAATTTTCTTGATTATTTTTAGTTTCCATATAGATCTACATGTCTACATAAATATCTTTGCAACAAAACTGAAACCATAATCACAGTATTTTTGGAAATGGAATTTAAGTTTGTGCAGAAATATTCATATCAATATGTGAAGAATTAGCAAATGCATTATGATATTGAGTCAGAAACAAACAGATTTACATTGTTCAACTTAATCAGAAAAAGAAGCTGAAGAATTAATCCATATCTCATGTAAAATCCATTTGAGTCATGAGACTGTTAATGACTTCAGTTAGCATAACTCACACCTCAAAAAGAAGAGGTTTTCAAAAATACTGTGGTGTCTGCTGACCCCGAGTAATGCCTTTTACACTTTCTTTCAACAAAGTGGAAGCATTTCAGCTCTGTTATGCAGAGAAACACTCTACTACCCTGTAAATATTCTTCAACACTTAAGTGTCCTTCAGATGTGCAACACCTCTTTGCGTGGGAGATGCTGAGCATCTAACAGGCTTGGGTAAGACAGCTGTTGACTGGTGGCTTGGTGAGCATTTCAGCTCTCCATGAAGTCCCCCACCTGAAAACAAGAAGTGCATAGTCATGACCTTTTTCAATTGTGAAGAAGTATTTAGAGACTGGGGATCAATAGCACCCTATTGTTATTTCTGTTGTACCAGGAGTGTACAGGAAGTGTTTCCTTTTGATGCTCATTTGAAATGGTTCCTTTTGTGGCAAGGAATAATGAACCTCAAAGTGCACAGCTCCGATTCAATCTCAGGTTAGGCTCCACATTAAGCCAATGTTACAACATAAGGCATAGTATCTGTGTGGCTTAATATCAGCTGATTTTAATACTGAATATTTATTTCTCTCTGTCCTGCATTTTTTTTTAAAAAAAAAACATATTTCTTATTGAGCTGTGGGGCCAAGCATGCAGTGCCTGACTGGCATGTGCTGAGAAGCAAACCCTGCTCATTGCCATAGAAGGAAGGAGATGGAAAAAAAAGCAAAAATAGGAGACAGAAAAGCATCATAAAAGAGGAGTAGGAAACAAAAAATACCAAAACAAAACACAACAAAAGAGTAATGGAAAAAGGGACTGGTCAACACCCCACATTCCCTTATCTTTGCAACAAGGATTTCATAAACACATGTACGCACTTTAGACAAACAAGGAGAGATCCGAAATAGAGATGAAGTAAACAGTAAAAACAACATCCCACTCATGATGTTCTTAGGGGCAGATGTCTTAAAAGCAGTTTCCAGTGGCTTCAGGGGCATATGTTTGCACACAGCTGCTGTGCACCCAGGGCCCCTCGGAGTCTGAGGAAGAAATGTGTCAGGCAGAAAGGAAAGTGTCAGCCATAACTTCAACAATTATGGAGCAAAAATGTCTATCTGAAACAATGCCAGGCTCCTTAGAAACCCTCCTCCTTTCTCCATTTGTTCCTGAAATAGCTCATAGCATCACCCACACCCCTTCAGACTGACACAGGAGCAGGAGCCCCCAGAAACAGGCCAGCCTCCAAAACAGTTGCTTTTAGTATGAACTGCAGCTCTTTTAAAAGGAAATGCTGTAATTCAGCTGACACAGGAAGGAAATAATCTGAGAGCTATTCAGTCTTTCAAGTATGGCCTTACAAAGCAGACAGACCTTTATCTTGTTAGAAGGCTGGGACCAGTGTCAGTTCTATGTCCCTTCCACTGTTCCTGGTCAAGCAAGAACAAAGCTCACGTCGTTACAGTGCTGGTCATTAAACTGCTTCTCATCTGTCTTGCTCTCTTACCAAATTAATGGGTAAAATAAATGCAATTGAAGGAAAAGTCAATGCTAATGTCTCTCCTGCACTGGCTACCCATGTCTTGACTGATTTATGTTATCACATGCAGGAGGGATGAAACTACCTGCTGTGGTTGGTAGTTTTGCCTTCAGTGGACATGGGGGAAGATAAATATTGCCCTGACAATGGGATAATTTTTCTTTATTTTCTTTTTCTTTTTCTTTTTCTTTTTCTTTTTCTTTTTCTTTTTCTTTTTCTTTTTCTTTTTCTTTTTCTTTTTCTTTTTCTTTTTCTTTTTCTTTTTCTTTTTCTCTCTTTCTCCTTCTCCTTCTCCTTCTCCTTCTCCTTCTCCTTCTCCTTCTCCTTCTCCTTCTCCTTCTCCTTCTCCTTCTCCTTCTCCTTCTCCTTCTCCTTCTCCTTCTCCTTCTCCTTCTCCTTCTCCTTCTCCTTCTCCTTCTCCTTCTCCTTCTCCTTCTCCTTCTCCTTCTCCTTCTCCTTCTCCTTCTCCTTCTCCTTCTCCTTCTCCTTCTCCTTCTCCTTCTCCTTCTCCTTCTCCTTCTCCTTCTCCTTCTCCTTCTCCTTCTCCTTCTCCTTCTCCTTCTCCTTCTCCTTCTCCTTCTCCTTCTCCTTCTCCTTCTCCTTCTCCTTCTCCTTCTCCTTCTCCTTCTCCTTCTCCTTCTCCTTCTCCTTCTCCTTCTCCTTCTCCTTCTCCTTCTCCTTCTCCTTCTCCTTCTCCTTCTCCTTCTCCTTCTCCTTCTCCTTCTCCTTCTCCTTCTCCTTCTCCTTCTCCTTCTCCTTCTCCTTCTCCTTCTCCTTCTCCTTCTCCTTCTCCTTCTCCTTCTCCTTCTCCTTCTCCTTCTCCTTCTCCTTCTCCTTCTCCTTCTCCTTCTCCTTCTCCTTCTCCTTCTCCTTCTCCTTCTCCTTCTCCTTCTCCTTCTCCTTCTCCTTCTCCTTGTCTTTCTTTCTCTTTTTCTCTTTTTCTTTCTTTTCCTTCTGTCATGAGCCCTAAATGCAGGAGCATGAACACTCTCATTAGGCTGTCCAGCTTCTAAAAGTTATGGAGGAGACCCACATGCAGAAATGTTGATGCTGCTTTACAGTTCTGCTCAGGACAGGAATGAAGTTCCAGTTATGGTTTACCAACTAATGATGCTCAGCAGCAAGAAAATGCTGTATTGTCCCCTGTGAGAGGGTAGAGGGGGCATTGGACTCCTTGGCAATGAATTCAGACTGCAAAAATGCCCTTTGTTACAGAGTCATTGCTGCAGGCAAAACCCAGATCATTTGTTCACCATTGGCTTTCTCTGCACATGTGCTGTTTCACAGCAAACCAACACTTCCACTCTGCAGGACCAGGTTATATTTATACACCTACCTCTTAAGACAAGATTCAACTTTGGAAGCCAGAGTCAGTACTTGAGAAGAAGTCTTGGTCACTTTATCTTTCAGGAGACTCTCACAGAGGCCAGATGGTTTGGTGCTTTACCTCCTTACAGGTTTCTGCAGGATCTTGATTGTTTAGCAGGTCTTCAAGTGATAAATGACTCATATTACTCTGAACTGAAAGTAACTGGCCTTTATTCTATGCAGCTTCTGAAAAAGTGCCAAGGGACCTCAATGCTCCACTTTACATAGCTTGACTATATTTAGTATATGCTATACCACAAACTGTAATACAGCCTGTGAAACTTGCCTTTTGTTCAAGAGATGTTGTGATTACAGGCTATGGTCTCAATCAGGGGCATGTCAGCAAGCTTTCACATCTTCTGATTGTCCAGCTTCATCTATTTCTTCCTCAGCCTTCAGCAGTGTGTCCCTCATAAGCTCAACAACACAGGTTCACACACTGTTTGGGAATACAGGAGAAAACTCTAGTAAGACTGTTTTCTTAAAAGACTTATTTCATAAAATAAGTGCTTTGTCAGGTTTCTTCCCCATAGTTTTGTCCCTTTATTCAGAAGAGATAAGTGAGTGGTTAAAATTTGAATTGGTTTCTTCATTAAACTGGGAAAGTTTTTGAGGGCAATCACTACATGCTGGTTTACCACTTGTTGTTTTGTGGTCTTTCATATTAAGGGGAGTAAAATGTGCTTGAAAAAATGAAAATTGGGGGATTTTCCACCAGCATGCTTTTATTTTCAATGACAGTGTATTTATTAGGGAAAATGGAATAATTTTGTGAGAATGTGTTCAGACTCTGATGGAACACTAGGAAAAAGCAAGCAGTCTTTCTGTTTATTTAAAGATCTGAACCTGACTTGTTTCTTATCATATTTTTGAACTCTTGGTGTGGTCTTGCTGTTCCTAAGCATGGCCAGCTTCTCTTGTCTTTAGACAAATTGTCCCAGAGCTTGGTGATCCCAAGTTTGTAACTCAGCTTTTCAGAAGTCTTGGGGACCCAGTCTAGGAATTTTCAGGCTCTTGTGTTTTAGTCTTTAAAAGCTTTGAAACTTTCAGAAATACAGAAATGAAATATAATTGTGATTTCTGGAATTTGGAAATTCTGAAATGACAGTTCAATGGAGTTTCTTTGCATGACCTTGACTGTTGCTGCTGGATTGTGAACCATGCTGTAAAGCCAAGCTCCAGCTTGCTCTGATTAGAACTTCATACTACTTTGCAGACTCCAAACTAAGCAATAAATGTCCATGGGTTACAATCCACATTTTCCCAAACTGATCTCTGATTTTGTTTTTTAACTGCCCCATTTAAGGTCAGATTTTCAGAGAAAATTTGAAGGCTTAAGAGAATCCTTTATATCTATAACAGCTCTGAACTAGTATGTTCAATTAAGATGGCAAACTGAAGCACGTCACTTCAGAAAGTGTCATCTTATGTAACTTTTTAAGGTCATATAGTAAGTATGAGCAAGAGACGTACTGGAAGGGTGGACCACATGGTGCAATAATTTGTGATCTGTTTTGCTGTTTTTCGTAGAACGGGAGAAAACAAGTAAAGTGCTTACCTCAGCGCACTTTAGGGCATTTTACAGTTTTTACAGTTTGTACCTGGAGTTTATGCAAGGCCTTCCCAGAAATGGGTTCACAGAAACATATTCCCAAAGTGGCATATCTGGAAAACACCTTGAAAATAATTTCTGTGACAATTTTAGACGCTCTGCTAAGAAACTTAGCAGCATATTTCAGTGGCTGGCATTGTCTTCTGATATATTGGAAGTTCAAAACCTCAAAATTATGCTCACAGTGGGAAGCTGATCTCTACCAGTCACTCTCAGCATGTCTCTCTGAAGCATGACCATTAAAAGGGCTGTGGCAGTCTCAGCACATCTGCACTTACGATTTTAACACCAAAATCTCTCTATTTTAATTTTGTCTTTAGTGTATGAAGAAATGCACAAATAGAAGCAGATGTCTTTTGGGAAAAAATATTAGCAGAAGCTTAAGAACCAGTCCAGGTTCTTCAGGAATCCATACTTTTTCTGTTTAGTTTGGAGGGTTCTGGTTTTAGTGCAATTCGGTTAAAAGGAAATCAGGGTGTTTTTTGAACCAGAAAAATGTTAAAGTATTTGTAACCAATGCAAAAATGATGCTATAGTCAAGAGACACATAATCCTCTTTTAGAAAATGAGATCTTGTCCGTCTCTGGGAGAAGGAGGCAGCAGCTCTCTGCCTCCTGGGAGAGGGACAGCTTTGACCTGCCCAGCAGCCAGCCTTCTGGTTGACTCAAGAATTTCGATGATGGATTTGGGATCAAGCCATGTTCATTCCTTGGCTGGTAGGAGAGGCCGCATGATGCATGAAACTACTGAAGATGGAGAAGATAAAATGGAAAAGGGAAGGTCGTTTAAAAGAGGCTTCAAATAAAAGTGTTCCTGTAATCATCAAATAAGAGTAAAGTGTCAGAAATTCCGAAAGTTGAGAGAAAGACATTGAAGATGGCACTGCTCGATGAAGAATGACATATGTTTTCCAAAATATGATTCTCTTTCTTGGTGTGTATGGAGCTGGGCATGCATAATTCCTCCCACTCTGTCTCGCCTTTCTTACTTTCCTGACTGTATGTAAAACACATTAAAAAATTATGAATCAATGGAAATTACAGGAGAATGAATTAATGGAAAAGCTCTCTCTGTGGACTTCTATTACTATATACAACCATGCCATCTTAGTGAGACATAAGTTATTCTGATTTACGGTCTTCATCTTGCTAATCAGAATGAATCATTTGAACAAGTGTTTGCAAATTAATGTTGAGTCTCTCCATACATGGGGCAGTGACTCATGAGGGAAATTAAATATTCCAAACAACCCTGTAACCAGTGAGAAAATGGAAAGAGGGGAGCTCTACATGCTATAGATTTACTGTTGAATTGTATTTTAGTGTATTTGTATGACTATATTTAATTGAAATATTAATATATTTTTAACTACAAAGGTAGAGAGTTCTTTCTGTGTATGCATTACTGTGTTTATGTAGATTGCCAGCTTTGTCCTTCGTTCCTTGTTTCAATTTCCCATGTAAAGAGCATTGTGTAAAACCCTGATGAACTTTCTAGTCTCATTTATTCACAAGGACGGGGTGCTTTGAAAGATTAAACAAAATTCCTTTTTTTGTGCATAATGAAATGCAGATGTTCGATGTTCTCCATTTTTATCAGTGGCTGCATTTTAGAAAATTAGATCCACCAGCAGAGCTGTTAAAAGTATAACTGTATTCCTAAGAGCAGCCACTTCCAAGTGCACTTGGTCTGAAACAATGTTTCTATTATTTGCTCAAAAGAAAGCACACAGTTGAAAAGCTGCTCGTATTTGTGTTTTATGATCATTTGACCTTTCCCTCCTGTGCTTAACTAAAGTATCATTTTTAAATTAAAAACATTTTTGCTCCATGTTACTTATTCCATGTGCTGTGAATAAAAGAGTAACATCAGCTCACCATGTTGCCATACATTTACCATGAGACTTTTATTAGTAATGCCCTCTTAGATAACCAGATTTTCAAGGGTTACTCAACCTCTCAAAAATAACAAACTCTCTCTTTAAGGTCCTGAGAACAGAATATCCAGCTTTAATTTACCTCAATGAAAGTGGTTAAGTGTTTAGCTTGAAGTCCAGCTAAATGGTAGTCAAGTTGAATGACAGTTAGGCACCTGATGTTATTCCTATGAAACTGATGAGCATTTTGCAATTGGCAGGAAGAGAAACAGGAGCAGATTGATCTGCTGAGGGGCTTTTCTTTATGAAATGATGTTTAATAGCATTTTATTTATAAGAGGAAAGACTTGCACTAAGACATGTTCCTGTACATCAGCTGTGTTATGGCCCTGTCTGCGTGGATGCTCTTGTCTGTGGCAATGCATGGGAATTTATATGAGCTTGACATTTTTTCCACTGCGGCTGAGCTAATTTGAACTACTTCACCTCCACCTAGGGCAGGGAACATCCACACACAGGGTTACCCCAGCTCAGCCAGCAAATGGTAGCTTGCTGAAGAGTGACAGTGAAATCTAATTGCTGATGGCTGTGTTTCTGTGCATAGGCAAAACTGGACCAAATCTTGCCTCTTCTCTGAGATTTTACTTCTGAATCAGATCATTGGAAGCTTAGCTAGACCTGAAGTATAAAATAACTTATAACCAGGTTACAGTGATGACTTTGATCTGGGCTGTAGTGCCCCTATATATAATAATTTCCTTTTTCATGTAGGATTTTACTTATGTATCAAAAAAGACACTTTTCACTTGAACCAGCACTTATTTGATATGTAAAACCTGTGTCCAGGTCTTGATAAGCGCAGTTAAGGCACAACTTAACCTATGGCTGGTGAAGTACAAGAAAACAACTCAGTTAAATTCAAGATATTCCTGATCTCCCTACAGTGTTTCTGTGGGTTGAATGGGGACATACATGTGCCTTTTAGTCTCTAGCAAGCCCCTGGTGCACTATCCCTGAATCACAGAATCACAGAATCACAGAATTCTAGGGTTGGAAGGGACCTCGAAAGATCATCCAGTCCACCCCCCCTGCCAGAGCAGGGTCACCTAGAGTACATCACACAGGAACGCATCCAGGCAGGTTTTGAATGTCTCCAGGGAAGGAGACTCCACAACCTCTCTGGGCAGCCTGTTCCAGTGCTCTGTCACTCACACAGTGAAAAAGTTTCTCCTTATATTCACATGGAACCTCCTATGCTCCAGTTTGCATCCATTGCCCCTTGTCCTATCATTGGACGTCACTGCAAAAAGCTTGGCTCCATCATCCTGACACTCACCCTTTACATATTTGTAAACATGGATGAGGTCACCCCTCAGTCTCCTTTTCTCCAAGCTAAAGAGACGCAGCTCCCTCAGCCTTTCCTCATAAGGGAGATGTTCCACTCCCTT
>VZRW01010970.1:21703-34507 GCA_013398125.1 Aegotheles bennettii | reverse complement strand
TTTGAATGGCAGCACAACCTTCTGGCCTCTTTGTTGGTGTGTGTGGGGGTTCCCTGGCCCCCTTTCTTCTGGTGCGGGGTGCCTGCAAAGTCTGAGGGGCACAAAAGGCACCGTGTTGCTGCTGCTACTTCTCTGGGCACTTCACTGTCACTAGGAACAGCACTGTGAGCAGCACTGCTGCAAAAGCACTGTCACTGCAGTCCCCGATAAATGTGAATCTTATATTCCTGACACAAACAGTGCAATTTTTGGAGTCATGAGCAGGACAAAATTGCTACTTTGCATATATGCATTTAAGAGGCTTTCGGGTCAGAGGGCTGATATGCACTGCCATAGTGTGTTGGCGAAGACAGCAGCTGATTAATCTCATAACAAATCTGTTACAGATAAAACACAAAACAAATCAAAGTGACTTGTTGTTTTAACCTGGGATTTTTCATGCCTGTTGTTGGCCTGCTGTTACCCAGCTACTGCCTGGTGACAGAAACAATCACAGGTGAGCATGATTTCATCCAACACCTTAATTCACGATGCATATAATAAATATAACACTTCATTTGGATTCTGGGAAGTTGGTATCGTAATTGAAAGTTCACAGTGTTTTCCTGTCTTTCACGCCCAGATACATATGACCCAATCCAAAAATGTATGATGCCTTAGTGAGTTACTTGTCTTAGAAAGAAATCCTTTCTTAGCACACATCTGGTTGTGCTATCTTTCTACTTACAACTGCTAAATAAAAGGTCATGCAGCCTTGCTCCAGAAACAGCTGTACATTGGTCCATCATGTGATTCTTTCTTGTCACAGTGACTATGGGTAGAGAGCTATGTCACACACACAGCAGGAACTGTGGGTTTATGATGTTTAACTAATCAATATCTTCATTTGGTGGTTGCTGAAGGTTTGTTTTCTCAGTCGGTTTTCTGTATTTTCTGACACTTGTGATACCGATAATCTTGCCATTATTAGGAATGGCCAGTAATGGAAGGGTTGGAAGTGAAAAAAAAGTTTACAGAAAGATAAACATCTCTGAAGGCATGCAGAAATCTTCAGATAATTTTCAGATTTCCAAAATGCAAATCAACATAAATATATAGGAATTTTCTGGCATGAGATGAGACAAAAGGTAGAATGAACTCATGATATGGTTTTTATGGTAAGAAGAAATTTGTTTTACATATTGCATTACTATCTCAAATATGTTGGCCAAGTTCACTACACTAAATGTTCTTAGATGTAGATTTTCATTAGACTACTTTTCCTTTCTCCCTTTTTTCTTCCTCATTTCACAGTTTAAATTCTTTAAACTCTCTTTAAGTTTAAGACTCTGATTTCTCTCAGTTCAGCCAAGTCAGAAAAATTTAGTGCAGCTTTTCATCTGTCACTGGTAGACAAAACACTGTAAAATATATATTACACAGTGGAGCTGTGTAAAATTATCTCATATGCATGACAGTGTGCTTGGTTTTTTCATTAAAATTCTGTATGCTAAGAACTAGATTATGTCTCTTCCTGGTCCAAACTTTAGCAAAAAAGAAATAATAAATAAAATTCTATATTGAAATTGACTGGAATTTGTAACTTTGTAGAATTCCAAGTTTGAAAATCATGCTACAAAATGTGTGGGACTTCCACAGAGAGACAAACCCAAGAATACTCTGTGATCTACACAAAATATTTCCTTTTTGTAAGACAGAAAGTGAGAGGCAGTGTACTCCCAGGCACTTGAGAAGTGTTATAATGGCTTGGTAATGCAAGCCCCAGAGTGCCTTAATACAGTTATAAAATGGATCTGTGTAGCTATAAAAAGAATAAGTAAAAAGGAAAAAACCTCTCTGAATAATTTCCAAGTCTGCATCACAATGAGCTTATGTCATACCTTATAATTACAAAGCCATAATCAAAGAACAGTGATTCATGAAACTTGAGTTCACAGAGCAGTTAGCAAAAGAAAAAAGGATAAAAGAATTTAAACATTGTCCCCCAAGAAAATATACTCTCCTTCTTACCTAGTTTTGTCTAGGGTCATGGAACATGTAGTGCACGATACTTCAAAAGCCTCATGGCACACAGTTATACTTAAAGTTAAAAAAATAATAATTCTAAGCAATTTTCTTCTGAATCAGGAAGTTTTATAGCTGAGTAAAACACTAGTCATTCTTATTTTTCAAAATGAAAGTTACTTGTTTCAATAGAAAATATCTTTTCTTCCAGAAAACATTGCACGTTTGAGAACAGCTGGCTAGTAGTGTGTTGCATGGAAGTTTAAGGCATGTTCTGTTTTATTCAGTTTTTACTGCATTGTTGTTATACCATCTCTTAATCTTTTCATCCCTTTGAGAATAAATATCATGCCTGAAAAATCTCACCCAGTGTACATTTCTTGTTATCTCTCAGGCCTTTCTCAAGGTTTTCTGTGGCTTTTCTTTTTTCTTGAGACACTTCCTACTAAATTCCAGTGAATTTCCATTCCTACTCCACTCATGCAATCTGTTAGGCATATTTAAGGCACATACACATGCCAATCCTCTCACTGCCTGTTTAATTTAATTTCAAATAACTCCTGTAATTCATAGAATACAATTTTAACTAGTGTACAGAAGCCATGCAGAGTTTGAAGTCCAGATTGGGATATTTGGTGCCAAAACCTTTCCCTAAACACCGTAATCACAACTGATTCAAGCTTTGAACTTAACTGAAACTGATACCGACGCAAAGATATCCATTGAAAGGAAAATGTCTGAACATGTTTGTATGAATATTTGCTACAAAGTGACAGTGTTTAGCAAATACTAGTTGTTCACTGGAGTGATTTATCTAGGAGTGAATTATGGTCCTCCACACACTGGATCCTCAAGTGCAGCTGCCAACTGAGCTGCACAGTCTCAGGAGACTACTTGGAGAAGATGTCACTCCCCTGGGAGTGCCTCCTTGGGCTCACTGGAAGCTGCGTGTAATGCAGCATTTCATGCCAATGTTTGATTTCTTCTCGTGTATCCAGTAAAATTCAGAGCCATGACAATTTAACGAAAAAGCTGGTAAGTTTGCTTTACACAATTTGGCCAGTGCTGGCTTTTGAAACACTTACATGTGTCCACAGCAAGGGAGTATGGAGAGAGGGAACATTTGTTAGGCTTGTATAAGAGCACTAATGCTAACAAGCAATAAAGGAATGAACTGAGGGGCATTGCAGAGGCAGCAATACAAAAAAGATTACAGATCACCAATTCCTGTCCCATTTTACATGTCATTTATAGCATTTGACACATTTAATTAGCTCCTAACAGGAAAGAGAAATACTTCTATGTAAGAGGGTACTTAAGTCTTCACCAACACTGTAGAGTAACATCCCTGTTCTTCTGCATCTGTTCTCTGTGACACTATCTGCAGGTCAGCAATTTATGTGTTTGGGGGATTTTTCTGCCTCCATCTACAGCATAGAATTTGCCTAATGGAAGTATATTTGGGCATGGAGAAAAGTATCTGGGCTACAGCTTTTCTTCAAAAGAAGCATTCACTTGAATGAGTGCTCCACCAACAGCCTGCCAAAGTGAAACCGTGCTTTGTTCTTCAGGAGCATTTTTTGTCACCATGTTAAGAGTACTGGTATTGACTGGTATTGTACATTGTTAATACTTCTAAGTGGATTTATCCAGCACATGGAGAAGATAGAAATGAACAAAATAATTTACTAATTAACAATAATATGATCCATTATTGACATTCATTGGCTTTCCCAGGGGGCTCTTCCAGTAAATGTTCACAGCCAAATGAGATTTAGTGAATTTTGTCTGTGCCTTAGTAAATAATTTTAAAATCCACATTTACTTAAAAAAAATTGTGTGGGTTGGTTAAGGGAATGAACTGCTCTGTCTGGAAGACACATTTTGGCTCTGATTCTTCTGTCAAGGAAGTCAGCAAAAGAAGCATCAAACCATGAAGGACGCTTAATAAAGGAAGCGTGTTCCTTATAAGAGGTTTCTACTGTCTTTAAAAAGTAGAAAAATTGTTGAAATAATGGCTGTGGATAATTAGTATAAAAACATGCATTCCCTTTTGCCAAATGTCACATCTACTTCTGTATGGTAACCTTATTGTTCTACTTCACAAGATTTATTATTACTTTCCTGGAATGAGACTACTACCATTAGGAGGAAGTCCTGCTCTATGAGTCTTCTTTCAGAAGACGTATTATCAGTCACTTATGGAGAAGCAGAAGGAAGAATTTCAAGACTCTTCTTCCTCTTTAATTAATGCTAATGATCTGCATGACTGGTTTCAAGGCCCCCAGATTGAGAATCCATTATCTGTTCCTTTAATGTTTCTAATGATGTTATTTTCCTCAAAGAGGCTAATTAAAGCCTACAAAATAAATGGACATAATTCCTACATTTTTCAGTCTCATGATCTGTTAAAAAAATCACAGATGGCCATTGAAATTTTATTTCCCCTCTGAGAGAAACCATCATGCCAGGAACCAGGGCTGATGTCACTGTAAAACTTTCTGGGTGGGCAGACATCTTTTGTTTTGCTTAATGCAGTGTCTGGCATGTGGAAGTCCCTGTTGGTGGCTATGGTTCTTAAGTGCTGTCATTACATCAAGTCTAAATAATGATGGAAGAGTAAGCAAAGGTCATGCTTTTTTGGTAGAAAAGATGGGGATACTGCTGGTGTGGAGTGGAATTAAAGTGATATGAGTGGGACAATGGGATATAATATATATATGAGATGTATGTATCTCATATATATATGATAGGACAAAGGCTAATGGTTTTAAACTGGAGGATTTTTATGTTAGACATAAGGAAGAAGTTTTTCACCATGAGGGTAGTAAAACACTGGCACAGGTTGCCCAGAGAGGTGGTGGATTCCCCATTCCTGGAGACTTTCAAGGCCAGGTTAGATGGGGTCCTGAGCTACCTGGTCTAGTGGGGGATGTCTCTGCCCATGTCAAGGGAGTTGGACTAGACGACCTTTAATGTCCCTTCCAACTCAAGTGATTCTGTGATTCTGTGCTGATTCTGTGAGTGGCCCCAAAATTGGGATGGGACTTAAAAAAGAAGCACATCCTTATCTGGAACCTGACCAGTTCTCTCTGACTGGGAACACTGGAAGTAAGCTGGCATGATGCAGCAGCTGGGACTGTGGCTCCACATGCCTCCAGAGGAAGTAGTGAAATGCAAGGCCCAAAGAACCAAAGTACCTTGTGTAGGTATAGCTGTTCTGAAAGTATGCACTCAGGAGCACAGGTAGTCAACCACATATAAGCAGATTTCTGTCATTTTTATAATGGAATTTGTAAATAAAAGGTATCAAAGTAGTTTACTTATTTATGTATTTGTCTGTGAACGCGAGAAAATATGGTACATACTTGTGATACACTGATAGTTCCCCAAAACTTCCCAGTTGTCTTGAGAAAGGGAATGCTACTACCTCAGTAATTCTAGTGTTAATAGCAGAAATATCTTCTAACCAATGTGACAGTCATGAGCAGAAGATGAAAGGAAAATACATTAACAAATCAAGAGTTGACTGCAGGAGGTAGAATAATGAGTCAACCACATGGGAAATTAAGGTCATGAAATACTTGCCTGCATCTTACTCAGGGAGTTGCATGGAAGGTTAACAATGAAACCTGAAACTGTATGAAACTGGTTTGGCTTTATAATGCATTACAACTCTGAAAATCAGAGCAGATTTCTCAAAACAGGCCACAAAAGGCTTGCAGGAAAGCTATGTGGTGCTATGACTCTTTCAGCCAGCAGAGACCAGAGCTGTTGGTCCAACAACTCAATGTAAACACAATGTGGCTCTGCTCGCCAGGGGCTGGCCACTGTACAGCTGCTTTAGCAGCGCCTGAGCTGGGAGGCCCTGCTGATAGACCACGGTGCCATGTACTCATATCCAAAGAAGTCATGAAACAGGAGCCTGCAACTAGACAAAAACACAGAGTAGTGAAATACTTGCATAAGTTTGGATGTGAGGCAATAAGGTAACCTCAATGGGTTTTTTTGTTCATTGGGTCCTACACCAGCATCTTCCAGTAACCTGCATCTGCTGTCTTCCAGATTCTGACGTGGCTTTTTGGCAGACTCAGTTTCCCTTTCGCTCATGAGGGACATTTACTTTCTTCTAAGACCAAAAGACTCTACCTTTGGTGGGTTACTGAAAATTGAAATAAAATAAATCCCTTCTCTTCCACAATAAGACAACCCTTTTCATCTTCCTAGCATGTCTCTTTGAGACCCAGATTTGTTGCCTTCTTCAAAAGCCCTTATTAGAACTCAGCAAACTCTGGAAAGATGCAGAAGTAGGGTTCATTTTACATTGCTGGACATTTCCAGCAAAGATATCTACCTCTAAAGCTGTTCTTTTAGACTATGCTCAGAGGAAAACCAGGCACTTCCTGGGAACAATTAATTTCATCCTAAAATAGACAATCTGAAACAGGTCAGGTGAATCATGGGCTTGAAGGATGCATTTCCCTCAACTAACTACAGAGGATTGTTCCTTCTCCAACCCAAGAGATGTCTGCAAATGAAACCCACCTGCTCTCACGTCTGTCTGGATGCATGTATATTAAAAATGTAGAGAAACCTGACCTGTCTCCATCCAAGCCACCTTTGATTTGAAATAGTATAGATATGATCTTGGCATTCTGTGCCTGTTCTTTCTGTTCTTTGAAGGCTCTCCCCCTCTTCTCCTTTCCTGCTCCCTCTCCAGTTTATTAGGTTGAGTACAGGATTGCACAAATTGGCTTTGTGTAGGTGTACACAACTGAGCATTTGTACTACTCCTTGAGGATTTACTAGCACAGGTTGATGGTAGCTTGAGAAATTTCTGCCTAGCATTTCATTTCACCTGTAAGACACAGACTTAAATAACCCCTTATTCCCTTCCTTGATTGTCCTTTCTCCAAAGAGAGATTAGAAGGAACATATCATAACAACCTTCTATTCTTCTGAACCAACTTCGCTGGTCAGGAGCAGCAGTCCTTTGTACTGAGCTCAGGACTATGTCAAGGTCAGACTTTCAGATTTTCACAGGTGTCAGCCCTTTTTGCAACAAACACAGGTCAGTTCTGAGCTTCCTCTGGCCATGGTTACATTATGCTTTTTATTCTTTAGCAGATTTTTTTGTCTGAGTGTTGTCTTGTTAGGAGAATTAGTTTCTTTGTAAATAACAGGTAGAGAACCTTCTAGCAATGAATTCCCGAAGGGTCTGCAGAATGAGCCATAGTCCCCTATTATATGTAGACTTCCTGCAGATTTGGGCTTTTTCCTTCATTGGTCAGATTATCCATTTCCTTTTTCATCTGTGCTAATAGTTTGGGAAAATAAAATCTCAGAGCTTGTTAGTTAGTTGCATTAGGTGTCCTATTAGTCTCTTGCCTGGGCTTGTCACAAACCAGACATGTAGGGGAAAGATTTCAACTGTTTCATTACTTTCAGCCACATGCTCTCTGCACTGCTCAGGTCCACAGCTCATGATGTGTCTGGCCCAGTAAACTGGTGCGCCTTTCTAGGTGCATCCCAAGGAGTAACTTTAACCTTGGGGGACCGCTGTGACCCTCTAGCTCTTGCTGTTCTCTTGGGTAAATACAGCTCTGTAAGCATGAGTACAGCATGCGGGAGACAGGCTAAACCTTCCCCCGTCAGATCTCTTACAGGGCCTGCATGGAGGTGGATGGGATGTGTGGTACCTTGTTCAGATATTTCACTTCTGAAAAGATATAATTTGTTTTCCTTCCTGGATGAGAGTATTTTTTATTTTATATCTTACTACATTTACTATCTTTTTATACTCTCATTACTGCACTGTCAGTTCACAAAAGGAAAACTTCTAATGTACTCATGAGAACACAGGTGCACGTGTAAATATCTTACAATAGTACATTCATATGTAGATCAGTCACTTTCTGAACAGCAGCATTTGAGACCTGAGTTATTGGTACTGGCACTTACAGTACTTTCTGCAGAAACTGAATGTTCAAATAGTCACTGCCTGAAGGTTCAAAATATTCAATGCCGACATTGAAGAAAGTCTGTTGAAGTCCCTCAGAACACTCTCTATTATTCCTTAGTTTGAGAAAGAGAGTTTAAACAGCTTAAAAATCTCCATCTTCTCTAAGTCTATTACATCTTTAATTTGACTTCAAGAAGAGTTCAGAACCTGACTCCCAGTACCAGCTCAGCATTTCTTGTTCTCCTGCAAACAACATAAAGGAAGTAAGTGTTTACCAATAGCACTCATCTCCTTCAACTCTTCATCTACTAACATGACCAAGAAGTGGCATTTCAGATCATGCACACAACTGCATTTCCCCTTTTTCATTAGAATAGAAGCTCTTTCTGCAGTAGCTACTGCCAGATACCCGACTAGTGTTTATGCATAATGACCTTACTTGTATGTATGAATTCCTATAACAGCTCATATAAAGAAGACTGAAAGGTATAATTGTACTTTCCACTGGTAACCAACTGATTAGAAATGTAAAAAACTTTCAGTAACTGTTCAACTTTACTGCTGGTAAAGTTTTGGGTCAAACATTCTGTGTTTTGGAGTTTCTTCAACAGCAGAAGGACATCATCTCCGTGACTCTCACCCTGTCCTTTGTGTTCTCTCTTTTTCAGAGAAAAACGATTTCTAAGTGTATTTTGAATATTTTTTTGGCTCTAAGTTTAGCCAATCAAACTTTTCTTACACAAAAATTCTGCCCTTTGTTCACATGTACAGCTGCAAAGAAGGCTTTGATGCCAGCACAAGGAAGCATGAGATCATATGATGCTTATAGGCCAGAATGGCACCAAAAGTAGGAAATTACCTAGTTTTTTCCTTTACTGAGTACAAAACACTATATTTATTAGTAATTTAAATATAATTTCAGTAATGAATTTATAATGAGGGAGGGAAGACAGTATCAGTTAACAATTGGGGAAGTAAGAAACCTGTATTTATTCAAGTAAGTCCAGCTCTTCTTTTTTTGTGAATGACAAACATTAAAGAAATATAATTTCAGAAGGTATGCTGTCTTCTTTTGGAATATGGGAATGAATTATCCTATTGGGAAATAAGAAAATTTGGTATTTCCGTGGGTTTACATTATCCTATTTACAAAAATTCTGCATCCTGAAAAGCATAAGTATTTTGACCATGATTCACTGAAGTACATGTTTATATTTTTACCTGCAAACATACTAACACACTACAAACAATGAAACAAATGGAACAAAAATGTAAGTGGATATCTCATTGAATTGGGCTCCTTGAGCAGTTAGTGCAATTGCATACTGCAATTTTAGTTCTTCAGAGAGCTTATAGTTAATACTTTACATGGAATGTATACTATTGTATTTTAAAATGCTTTCTTAAACCTTACCTTTTCAATTTAATATTTACATTGTTTTGTTGCAAGATACTGCTATGAATTACATTTTTTAATTGATTCTTGTACCTAGTTCTTACCAGAATTATTTCTGTTTAATCCCTGTTGATCTAAACTCTTCATGGTTTATCATCCTCGATTCACAGAAGTCATGCTTATCACAATTTCTAAATAAAGTAAAAAAGAAAATAAATTGAAAATTTTCTTGCTGGTTTTGTCGTTGTTCAAATAAGATGATAAAAAAATGTTGCAGGTAACCAAATGCGTCATTTATCTTCAATAAATTCTCTCTATAGTACAAGTATGGAAGTGAACTGTAATTGTCTGCAAAGATACATCAGAAAAATCTACATAACCAAATCCATTCATTGGTAATCACAACAAAGAGTTCAAGTTAAGCAGTCTCAAGAGCTTCATTATTTCTACACTGAATACAGAAACAGGAAATGAAGGGGGTGGTTATATAAATGTGTGTAATACTTTGGGTAGGATGAAATTCACATAAATAGGCCAAACATTATACAAGTAGATCTACTGACTTCATAAATGGCATACAGACATAACCAGGATTTCCCAATCCTTGTTTATTAAACTGTCCCCAGACTAGAGATCTGTAAACCAAAACCCGGAATGGTGAGATGAAGTTTGGTAATTTGTATGTGCAGTTTATACGCATGTTAGAAAAAGTAAAATTAGGATTTAGCTTTTAAAATAGAGATTTTTTAAGAGATTTTAGAGGAATTTAAGTTTTTAAAAACTTACATGTTTTGATTTTTATGTATGTATGCTTATATCACCTATATACATGTTTTAATTAGGCTTTATAAACTTATTGTCACCATGCTAAAACCTTTATACACAAATAGAAAGAATAGTGTGTGAAACAAATTTTAATTAAACACTAACATTGCTGAACTATTTTTTTTAGTTTCCTTTTTCTTTTTTTAATTGTGAGATTCTTTGGAAAACTCTAAAACTGTACTTTGGTAATCCAATCCACAGAGAGATTGCTCCCATCTATGAACTCCTTGAAAAAAGCCTGTCAAGAAATACATATTCAAAAGAGTAGTCACGTTTTCTGTCATGTTCAACTTGGGAACAAACAGTACAAAATGCTTATTACTTGGAACACAAGGATTTAATAAAAAAGTGGTATTGGTCAGTGGGCGGCAGTTCCAGTACATAACAAAATGTTGAAGTTTCAAAATTTGTTTTCATTCAGGGTTAGAATGAAAAAGAAACCATGCAAGTATTTTGGAAAGGAATTCTGTAAAAACACTAATTTTTAAATTGAAAAGGTCTGTTATCTTAATTTCTTTTTCTTTTTCAATGAAAATGAGCCTTGGTTGCTGTTAAAAAGTATAATGACCCAGTAACACCTCTGTAAAATATGGGCCTTGGCAAAACATTGTAATTCAATAAAAATAAAATTTAAAGAAAGTATACATCATCAAGATTTCTAGTGACTTCTAAGGCAACAGAACCAGCAAAATGTCAATGATGATGCTTGTAAGATGTCAATCATTAAGTGATACAGCATCTTGAGTTAGGACTTTAAATCAATGACCTAAAAATTAGAAACTTAAAACATTTCTCTAAGGAAAGAGCAGACACATCTGTGTAGCACAAAAGTAGTTCATTATTTCAATTCAATAATTTGGCCAAAATATCAATGCATCAACTTTTCTCACATAAAGATGATACTTCTGAAATATAATGCAGCCTGATGAGAAGAAGCTTATTTTATGACTTTCTTTAACACTGATAAAGTGATTATTCTTTCTAATTGATCAGAAGCTGTTAACCATGTTAAGCTACTCACTGATACCTGCTCACCATTAGGTACACAAACTCAGCACCCTCCTATAAATAAGAAAGCTTTCTGCTATTATATTCCAACTGTTTGAAAGCTCTTCATGGTGTCAGACAACTTTAATCTGGCAGCATATATAATTTTTCATATTTTTGATTACTTTTAAACAATGACCTCAAGAGCATGGTGTCAGTATTCAGCTGTATGACTCCTGACCTGGCGCAGGCCTTGGTGGTGGCAGAGGTTTGCTCTGCATGATGGCACTCGGGTCTCATGCCAGACTCCAGGTGTCTTCATGCAAACAGGAGACACATAGCACTGCACTGAAACTCCAGCTGAACACCTCATGGTGAGGACGTTGCTGTCCTCAGGTACGGCTTGGTACCTCATGTAAGGAGAAGATATCTCTCCACAGGAGATCCAGGAACCTGGGGAGATTCCCACCTAACTTGAGAGCCTAAATTAGGTGTCTAAACCTAATCAGTGAGACTATCTCCCTCTGCACACCTGACACTTCAAAAGAAACAACAAAAAGGCTGCATACTTGCGCTCAAGCTGCACTGCACAAGTCACAGAAGGCAAAAGCAGGGACTGGGAGAATGAAGAGCCATCCACAATAGGGGTAGTTCAGGTTTGAGATCACCCAAGGAACCTGAAGATGCACAAGTCCATGGGACCTGAAGAGATACACCTGTGGATCCTGAGGGAATTGGTGGATCAAATTGCTAAGCCACTATCCATCATATTTGAGAAGTCACAGTGCCCGGCGAAGTTTCTACTGACTGGAAAAAGGGAACCATAACGCCCATTTTTTAAAAGGGAAAAAAAGAATACTCAGTGAACTACAGGCCAGTCAATCTCACTTCTATGCTCAGCAAGATCGTGGAGCAGTTCCTTCTAGAAACTGTGCTAAGGCACGTGAAAAATAAGGAGGTGATTGGTAACCAGCAACACAGCTTCACTAAGGGCAAATTGTGCCTGACCAATTTTGCGGCCTTCTTTGACAGGTTACAGTGTTGATGGATAAGGAAAAGACAACAGATGTCATCTACCTAGACCTGTACAAAGCTTTTGACACTGTCCCATGTGACATGTTTGTCTCTAAATTGGAGAGGCATGGACTTGATATATAGACCACTGGGTGGATAATGAATTGGCTGGATGGTTAACACTCAAAGAATTGCAGTCAACAACTTGATGTCCAAGTAGAGATCAGTTATGAGTGGCGTTCCTCAGGGATCAGTACTGGGACCAGCACTGTTTAACATCTTTGTCAGTGACATGGACAGTGGGATCGAGTGCACCCTCAGAAACTTTACTGTTGACACCAAGATGTGTGGTGTGGTCAACTTGCTGGCGAGAAGGGATGCCATCCAAAGGGATCTTGACAGGCTTGAGATGTGGGCCTGTGCAAATCCCATGAAGTTCAACAAGGCCAAGTTTGACGTCCTGAACACGGGTTGAAGCAACCCCAAGCACAATAGAGGTTGTGCAGAGAATGGATTGAGAATAACCCTGAAGAGAAGGACTTGGGGGTGTTGGTTGATGAAAAGCTCAACATGGGGTGGCAGTGAAGAGACAGAGTGTACCCTCAGCAAGTCTGCT
>VZRW01010970.1:0-20970 GCA_013398125.1 Aegotheles bennettii | reverse complement strand
GAAACAGAAAGTTCCATCTAAACATAAGACAAAACTTCTTTCCCTTGGGGGTGACAGAGCACTTGGAACAGGCTGCCCAGAGAGGTTGTGGAGTCTCCTTCTGTGGATACTTTCAAAACCTGCCTAGATGTGATCCTGTGCTATCTGCTCTGGGTGAACCTGCTTTAGCAGGGGGATTGGACTAGATGATCTCCAGAGGTCCTTTCCAACCCCGACCATTCTGTGATTCTATGATTCTGTGTAATGTATGCTTGTAGACCAGAAAGCCAACAGTATCCTGGACTGCATCAAAAGAATCGTGACTGGCAGGGTGAGAGAGGGGATCCTCTCCCCCTACTCCACCCTGGTGAGACCACACCTGGAGTATTGTGTCCAGTTCTGGAGTCCTCAACATAAGAATAACATGGACCTCTTGAAGTGAGTCCAGAGCAGGACGGTGAAGATGATCAGAGGGTTGTAACACCTTTCCTATGAAGACAGGCTGAGAGAGTTGGGGTTGTTCAGCCTGAAGAAAAGAAGGCTCTTGGGAAGACCTTCTAGCAGCCTTCCATTATCTGAACAGAGCCTACAGGAAAGCTGAAGAGGGACTTTTTATGAGGTACTGATAGGATGAGGAGAAATGGTTTTAAAATGAAAGAGGATAGATTTAGATTGGATATTGGGAAGAAATTAATTCTTCACTTTGAGGGTGGTGAGACACCAGCACAGGTTGCCCAGAAAAACTGTGGCTGCCCCCTCCCTGGAAGTGTTCAAGGCCAGGTTTGATGGTGTTTTGAGCAACCTGGTCTAGTGGGAGGTGTCCCTGTCCATTACAGGGGAGTTGGAACTAGATGATCAAACCATTCTATGACTCTGTGATTCCTTTCTTGTACCATTCCCTTGGCAGTCGCTGCTGGCTTCTGACTAAAAGAGCAAAATGCTAAATAAACCATTGGCTGACCCCATGCTACCATTCCTTCTTGCTCTTTGCTGATGGACATCTCCTTTGTTTTCAGACCTGGGGAAGAGTATCTCATACTCCATCTGCTCAGAGATTCAAGTATTTTAGCATCTCATTTCTGAATATATCTGCTACAAAATATTTCAGATATGCAAGGTTCCCTGCCACTGCAGAAATTTCTCCCTAGCCTTTCAGATGTGTCCTTGTACTCTCAAGTGTGTGTGGGGTAACAGATTTTAAAATTATTAATCCCCTCAACTGAGATTGATGGTGCTCACATCTTGTATATAAATAATAGGGTTTTTTATTCCCATTGTTTTGACGTCAGCCACTGTACCAAAAGAAGATACATGAAGAGGAATACAAGGTTCAGTGCGATCACAGCTACAGCTCGCAGGAGCAGCAGCAGCTCTACAGGGCATTTTACAAGAACCAGAACTTCAGAATAATTTCCTTTCAATCCTTTAGTTCAAAAACATCAAGGGAATCAAACCTCAGCTCCTCTTTCTAACCACATACTCTTGTGGGCTACTTTGAGCATTAATGTTTCCCTTTGAAATTTGTAGCCTTCTTTGTATGCATTTATGTAATTAGTAGCAATGATTAAACTTAATATTTTTTAAACCAACAATACTTTGAAATGGACCTTCATCACATATCAGACATATTTTAGTGCATTTTAGAGGATTG
Organism: Aegotheles bennettii; assembly: GCA_013398125.1. Classification (NCBI taxonomy): domain Eukaryota; kingdom Metazoa; phylum Chordata; class Aves; order Caprimulgiformes; family Aegothelidae; genus Aegotheles; species Aegotheles bennettii. The sequence continues at coordinate 19,340 of VZRW01010970.1, read as the reverse complement.
AGCAGACCTTTGGAGGGTTTAGCTTGAGAATTGGAGGTGTAAAATGAGTTCTTAGCAGTTCTCTTTCAATGTATATGTTGTGGATGTTGTGTCTGTATAAACCACATGAAGTATTTCATTTTGACCACCCTACAGAATAGGAAGACACAATTTCAATCTGTGTGGAGTTGAGGTGTGCCACAGTCCATTGCGAGGTAACTGGTGCGAGGTAAAGAGATGTATCTGGGTGGCATCTGGCTAGTGGTAATACGTTTGAGAGATGTTGAAGTTGCTGCTGCTCATATGAGCTATAAATATTTTTCGAGTAAGTGAAAATGACTAAGCAGCACAGCGTGAAGCTAGTATAGTCTCATCTGATTAAGTTATACTTGTGAAAAGATGCTGGTACTCCATCGAGGTTGGACCCTAGGGAATTCCATCACCAGACTGGATTTAGACTAATTTTTGTAGTTAGCTGCAACTGACAACGCCAGTTAGATATCTGTCCATGGCTGATATTGCTAGCAGTGTTTTTGGCATCGTGATGCATGTTTGTGTACATAAAAATATCATAAGATAGTTCTCACTCATATTTTATAGTGCATTTCAAAAAAAGCATACACCCTATGCTCAGAGATAACACATCACTAAGAACCAGCTCCCATATAATGAAAATGCTCAGGCCCAAGAAAGGGTTTTAAGATATTTAAGATATTAAGAATCTCAGTTTTGAATAAAGTATTTCAAAATTAAAGCTGTTAGAGCCAAGTAATATAAACACTGTTATAATTCAAATAAATTATGAATGTAATCACTGTACTAACCCAGGGCATGGTTGAAATCAGGGTAGTGCCAAGATGCTCCCTGGAAAGTGGAGGAGAAAAGCCTGACTAGTGTTGAACGAGAGCTAAGGGAGGACCACTGAGGCCATGGCTTTTCCTGGAAGCAGAAGTAATTTGTCCCTCTCCCTCCCTTATGTTGGAGCATAGAGCAGAGAGGGTTGGTGGACTTACCTGGAACAGGAGGAAAAGAACCCTCTGAAATACATAGAATATAACATTAACATTTAGAAAGCTCAAATTGAAATTATACATTCTGAATTTAAACACACTATTTCAATTTCCACTGACAGACCTTTAAATCTTTGTCTTCCAAATATCATGTAATCAAGTCATTGCTAATATGCTCAGTATTTTTAATGTATTAAAAAAAATCATGCAGAAATATCAGCTCAGTGGGAGTTCAGTTTGTCTTTCTTATCCAGATGATACTCAGTTAAACCTTATTTCATTTCTGGTGGTTTTAAACTATTGCAGGAAAGAGAAGGTTTAAAGTCTGACCGTATAATTGCAAATCATACCCTCATGTCTTTGTCTTGTGACTGTTTAATACATTTGGGAGGGGAGGACTGTGCTGAAGAATTAGTCGTGGTGGAGGATGTCAGAAGTTGGAGGCAGGAGGTGTCACAGATCAGGAGCTGTCTAGGTGGTGGTGGCCATTCTGTGCCAGTTGTGCATACTGGCTCAGAGGTTTTTGAGTCACAAGGGCCTGTCTGGACAGCAGTTTGACTATGGTGTTCAAGCTACACCACAAGACAAACCATAGATCTGGCATAGATGTTGCTGAGGAATCAAAACTCTTGGCAGTGGCAGAAGATGATCCCTCCAGATCTGCTGAGTCAAACATGGCTGGCTTAGTCTGGGTATGAGCTGTCCTACAGCCCCCACAGCATCTCCCAGCAGAGTGCAGCGCTTGCTGGGAGGTGCTGTCAGCAACATCAACAGCATCCCTTCTCCAGTTGTACATGGAGGGCAAAATTTTTCTTGGGTTTGTGGCCATTAAGATGTGGCTGGTAGGGCCATGGCTTCCTTTTGGGTGTGTAGGACTCTTAACCAGTAATGTCAGAACAAAGGAGGAAATATGTTCAGGAGCTACCTAAATATTATGCAGACTTTCAGAAACAAGAACATCCTCTTACCAATACCTATTTAGAATTTGTGGTTGTTTAAATACTGCTTAGTGCAGCATGTGATTAAAGGCTATGATCTACATAAATCAATATATAAGGCATAAAAATGAAACATATGCTCATAGATATGAGTATAAATGCATATAGGAAATGTGTGTATGTGAAAAGAAAAGAAATAAATTATACAAAATCTTTGTTACACCCACTTTAAGTTCAGAAATGTCGCACAGCATTAGGCATGGAGAAGATAGTAGCTATATATAAGTGATTTTCATAGTTTAGTTGGGAATTATTTTGTGATCAGGGAACAAAGAGCTAATTACAATGATCTTAATAGACACATAAATGTCTGCTTAGGCCTGTAGTTATTGAAATCTTTTAGGTATTCAGCTTAATCTATGATCATTGAAATAGAACTTGAAATGTGGTTAGAGCCTAATAAGGTTATGGATTCAACTTCCCATCTGGAAGCAAAACCAGCATGTTGCTCTCTTGAAGGCATCTGATTCACCAAGGCTTTTTGTTTTCTGCCTATGAATGATGTTAAGCTTCCACCCACCCCCTTGGTATGCATGTTCTTCTTTAAATCCCAAAAGAAATCATTCCTATGTGAATGTTAAATCTCTTTCCAAGGAATTCAATGCCAGTTTTAAAGCAATTTTTCCATTCAGTTTCCATGACTAAATTAACTGGACATTAAAATGTACAGTGCCAAAAAAGACATGGATTCCCAAAGTAGGACTAAAGCAGAATTAAGATGCCTATATATGACATCACGGCCTCCAAACTCTTCATTTAATTGCCATCTAAAGTAAGATTTTAACTCTGGAGTTACCTTAATTTTGACCTTAACAATCTCCAGATGCCTAGAATTGCAGCTCTGTTCATGCTTAACACTACAGTTGTGTCCATAGCACTAGGTACTTGAACATAGCTTAATGTCCAAGCTTAATGGACATCTCAAAGAGGAGCATTTCTGTCCTTTGAGATCTTGAATGGATTTATCCAAGAGGCATTAAGACAGAGACAGAACTTGGGCACCTGACAAAGATATCTGAGATTGTCACTGTAAGACATCATTGTGTTTGAAATGCAGGTCTTCTGCTTTGTACTGAATGCTCTGTCAAGAAAGACAATCCCCCTTGCTCTCACGCACATACAAACACACATACTTTTCTACAATTACCAGTGTTTGTGTTAGTTGCTTTTTTTTCAGATTTTCACATTCTCACCAGGAAGTGTCCTTTACTCCTGCTCCAGACATCTTCCTGGACAGTAGAATATGTAATGCTGAAGATCCCTAGGCATCCCCTAGGCATTTCAGACCATGTTTCATCTGTTGCTATGTTCAGTAAAGGTGACAAGGCAGGAGAAAAGCTGGACAAACCTCTCTTGTATCAGTTGTAATGCTCTTGTATCAGTTGTAATGCTCTTGCATTACAGCTGATTGATCAATAATATTCAGTGTGTCCAGTTCCACTGTCTGCTTTTATTTGTGTGTTCTACCACTTATGTAATCCATGTGGCAATAGGGGCAACATATGAACAATTTAATGTATTGTCAACAAAGGCATATAAGAATTTTTCTGAAGGTTGAACTGGAAAACAACAGAATAGAATAAATACTGTTTGACTTGTGGAAAAAAGACTAGTGGTGTCTACACTGATAGGGCATCTGTGATCTGAATGCACTTGGATTGGGACACTTCCCAGAAAACCTTGTGAGGAACATCTTGACCTCAGCAGCTTTCATCACATGCTCAACAGGGGTGACTGCTTTCTGAGAATAACATTCTGTACATTGCCTGTTCTGAATACAAGTTTTAGACATCGATTTTTTTCAGATGCCATACAAGAAAGCAAATGGTTCTGGGTTTCATGAAGTGCTCCTCTTTTAAAAAACTGCTTATTTTTAAATTAGATTTTTACACCAATTGTCCTTCCTAGTGAGATAAAACCCACGAGTTTCTTTTGACTTGCAATCACAGAGTCATAAAATTATTGGAGGTTGTCTGGTGCAATAACCTCTCAAAGCTATCTTCAAAGTTAGGTCAGGCTGCCCAGGGCCATCTCCAGTCAAGTTCTGAATATTACCAAGAACTGAGAATCCACAGCCTCTCTGGGAAACCTACTCACCTGCTAAACCACTCTCACCATGATTTTTTCCTTGCATTTAATTGGCATTTTCCTTGATGCAACTTCTGATGCAACTCTTGTCCTGTTGTTGTGCCCTTTTGGGATATGTCTGGTTCCTCCTTTTTTAGAACTTTCCTTTCCTTTTCCCTTTGTAAGATTGAAGACAACATTTAAATCCTTCCTTAATACTCTCTTAAGAAAGCTCCATTAAAGGGTTTCAGTTCTTAATCATCTCAGTAGCCCTTTGCTGGACTTTCCCTGTTTTGTCCTTACCTGTCAGTATTTACTGGGAAAATAAAAGCAGGACGGAGTATGCCAGGTGTGTCCTGAAGAGTGTTACATGAAGGGGAATAATCACTTCCCTTGATCTTCTGGCTGGATCCTTGTTAATGCAGCCCAATATGCAGCTGGTCTTCAAACCTCCAACAGCATACTGCTTTCTCATCCTTAACTCATTGTCCATCAGGATTCCTCAGATTCTTTCCTGCAAAGCTGCTTTCTGGCCAGATGACCCTCAGGGTACTGCTGCATGGGGCTGGTTCATGTCAAAGACAGGACTTGGCATTTGTTCTTGATGAACTTCATGAGCTTTTTGGTCTGTCCATTTCTAGACAGCCTCTAAAAGGCAGCCCTGCCTTCTGTGTTGACCATGATGTGCATTTTGGTGCCCTCTTCACCCTTGCTTAGCGTGCATTCTGTCCCTAGGTCCAAGTGGTTCATAAAGATCTTAAAGAGTATCTCACTCCTACTAGCCCCAGAGCAAGACTAGTCACAAGTCATGAGTCACCACTTTGACTCCAAACCACTTCATTACACTTGGAGTCTGAAGTTTCAGGCAGTTTTCTGCCCACCTGGTAGTCCACACATCCTCCCTGTATCTCCCTGGTTTGGCTAGAAAGAAATTACTGAAAAACATATCAAAAGCCTTCCTAACCTCCAATTGACTGTTGTTCAGTGCTCTCCCCTTGTCCACAGAATCTTCTGGCTGAAGGCAACCAGGTTAGTCAGGCATGATTTGTCCATGGGAAGTCCATGCTGGCTGTTCCTCACCACCACCACCTTCCTCTTGCTCTCACCCCAATGAGATCTGGCTTTGTATTAATTTCATTAATGTCTATAATTTAGGGTCTCCCTTGAAGGCTTCAATTAAAGATTCCCCTGTGGTGAGTTTATTTCTTTGTCACAGGCTCATCTAAGTAGGAATCAGGCCCTCTGTGTGAGAAAACTTGAAGGACACGCTTGCACAGACTGCCTTACCGGAGGGAGGTATGAGGTTTGTGAGGTTGCTAGATATATTCTGACTGGAATGGGTTTATTTTGCTATGATGCAAATAAGTGTGTAAGGTGTAGGGAATTTGAAACCTGACCCATAAAGCCATTCACCATTTGATGTAGTGTTGAAAAATAAAAATGGATGAAGAAGCCCTGCCAGGGTCACTGTAATTACCTATTCAGATTCATGTACAAGCAAATTTGCAAGTTGCAAAGCAAAGCTTGAAGACCTTTCTGAGGGAAACTTGTACAAGCAATAAGACCTAGGCAGACTGAGGAAGCTCATCTTTGTTCTGATAACTGCTGTACAAAGTGCTCTTCCAACAGAGGCCAGGCTGTGAATACATTAAAGATATCAGTAATGTAGATTGGCTGCAAATCAAACCATTTCATCATTAATTACCTATAGTAAATCACCGAGATATGTACTAAGTAAATGTGTTGCTAGCAATAAAAGATTTATGGGGCAGAGGGAAGAAGACTAATAGGACTAAATCCCCTTTAGTACAACTACCCAGTATAATCTGTCATCACAGAGTGGAGGAGCAACTCCTTTCCTATTCAGTACTGAAATCTTGCCCAGACCTGTCTGACGCATATCTTCAAGCATCCTTCTTGTCTTTTGTTAAAAGAAAAAAGATTATTTCTGATTATCTTTATTTCTTCTTGTAGGTAATTTGTAGTCATTGATCATTTTGCTCTCTCCCTTAAGATAAAGTCTTACATTAAGAACAGTACACTCTTTATTTTACTTAGTTCCATTGTTTCCATCTATTTGAACCTTTCACCTGCAATATGCCACACTCTACAGTGTAATTCATGACAAAATATAAATGCTTTATGAGAGTAAATGTTACAAGATTTGCTGAAGTTAACAGCTGAGTGAAATAACAGAGATTTAACTGATGACCTCCCACAACTTCACATCCTTTCATCCTTCCTCTAATTTGCTATTCCATCTGAAGATTAAAAGAGATAGAAAATGTTGGAGGAGGAGTGACTAATTTGTTTTGACATTTTGCTGTGCAATTGTATTTTGCCCCTTGGCAAGAAGAAGACAAAGCACTAGGCTTTTTGTGAAAAAAATACTGCAGTCTGACACAAGCTGCACACAGATAACTGGCAAATACTCTTACTTTACCACTAAGGAAATAAGTATACATTTCTTTTTCTTGTTTCTTATTATTAGAGGAGAATTCAGTGTGACAGGACATGTGAAAGTGCTGTATTTTTTTTGAATGGGATGTTTTAATCCCGTGTGTTTGCCATTATGTATCACTCTACAACTCCATTTGATGGAATGTTCTAATAAGATCAGTTTAGGAAGGCCTGAATTTGCTAAAATTGCTTATACTTCCAACAACTTTTGATAAATATATTATCTTTTCGTGGACTCAAGCTATGGTTTATTCATATTTTTTATTGCCAGCAGGTCTACAAATTCAGTATTGGTCCTAATTAAGGATTTACAAATCCAAGACAGGACTTGAGTGGATCTGAAGCATGCAATCAAAATACCATCCCTAGGCCCCCTCTGCTCAGTGAAAACCCAGCAGTATCAGAATCTGAGTTCAGGCAGTGCTTCCCTGCACAACATGGCACTTCCTAAAGTGCCCCCAGTCCTGCTCTTGTGACTCTGCAAGGATTTCACATGCTGAGTAGACTGGTGCCTAAGCCTAATAGGGATTCAAAGAGCAGTACTTACACTTAAGCACTTTTCAAACCTCCCTTGAGGGCTGTGCCCTTTTGTAGAGTGAGGGACAAAATGCACGAGTCTCTGGGCTGGCAGTTTCAACAAACAGCAGGAGGCAAGAAGGCAAGCTTTTGTGCTTCCCAAGGTGGCTCCTGTAACATCCCATGGCTACTGGAAGTAGCAGAGATGGATAGGGAGGGACAGGGGTGTCTGCCCTGATGAGTTGGAGGTGAGAGGGATGGGGCTTTAATCTCCCCAGCCTGGGAAGACAACCAGTTCAGGCTTTCTAGTTCCCAGGTGTTATGAGGACTTGGATATCAGGCAAAGCAGAGGATACTTCCAACTCTCCACAAGCAAAATGGTGCATCTTGTTTAATCCTTTGAATGGAAAATACCAGCAGCAGCCTTTGCAAGAGTAGTCAGGGCTGCAGCTCCTGAGTAGCTGAATGTGCAGTGTAGCCCATGTGAAGTGTCTCAGACTGAGGGCAGGACGTGGCACTGGACATACCCCTGTGCTCAGCAGTTTCTGCTGCCAGTCCTGGCAGAGTCCCACTCAGTGTGTAGGGCTTTGCATGATGCTTCCAAGGCTTCCAGCTCTGCCCATGCCCCGCAGCAGCTGGGCACCTCACCTAGCTGCTGGATTTCATCTGATGGTCAATGTACTTAAAACCTACCACACCTGTTTGTTTTTTTTTTTCTTTTGCTTAACTGGACAAAGGCTTTATAACCTCCAAGAATTTAAATTGCTCCATCCAGTAAATTGTTGTTCATGAAAGAACGTCAAGGACTTTTAATTATAAATCAAAATTGCCACAGGTTAAGAGAGAGAGATGAGAAAGATTTGATGATTCTTCTACCTACCTCATACATAGGGATAATCCTGATTCAGTGAGTGGTGGTGGTAAAGACTCATTTAGATGAACTTAAATATATTAAATATCTATTCTTTTAATTTTTCCAAAGATTATCTGAGCAACTTGAGAGGTTTGACTGGTTCTTTTCCTTCCCTTTTTTCCTTTTCCTTTTCCTTTTCCTTTTCCTTTTCCTTTTCCTTTTCCTTTTCCTTTTCCTTTTCCTTTTCCTTTTCCTTTTCCTTTTCCTTTCCCTTTCCCTTTCCCTTTCCCTTTCCCTTTCCCTTTCCCTTTCCCTTATTGTGTTTGCTCTTTGTCCATCAAGAGATATGTCCATTTGTTTTGGCCATATCTGCATAGAAACACCAACAGCTTTGATTTGAGTACTAATCAGTCAAAACTAGGTAAAAACTTAAGTAAAGGCTACTCTCACAGAGGACCAGTTGTTGTAGTTATATTACAGCATTACTTGACTTGATAGTTTTTTTTTAATATTGTGACCGTGGGTGTAAGTGTTGAGTAACAATTACTGCAGTTGGATGACACTCCTTGTAGCATGAATTTGAGAATATTAAATGCCTCTGATAAACTTTCCCTTGTAATTGTTTGGAACACACAAAGCAGAAGACTGTAGCTCAAAAATTTTTATCATAATTTTTCCAAACAGGCAGTGTTGTTGTGGTATAAAAAATTAGTTAGACATTACAACTTTAAAGAGATGTTGCTTCAAAACAGAGCTATGGTAATTGAAATACTTTTTAAGAATATCAAAAAGAGAAAGAGAGCATTGTCAGGTGTCAAGGAGATGATTGCTATCCCTGTTACTTTCCTACCTGTATTTAGTGGTAAAATACATTGTATATGGCTGCGTATGGACCATTGAACATGCTCCCATCCCTGACTAATGCAGCTGCAGTTGGCATTGCCGTTCAGTCAGCACATCTCCTGCATTGTCAGAGGATTTACATATTGTGGGATTATTTTTTAAGAATACACTTTTTCTCTGGTTTCTGACCCATGGCATCACAAGATTTGCTCTAGCTTCAGTCAGACATTGTGCTATTTACAGGTAAAACTGTGCAAGTTGACAGCATTTGAGTTTTTCTACGGAGACAAGGACCAAGCTAAACAACAACGATTGAGCTACCTGTATCTGAGGCTAATTTACCAGTGAAGACAACCACAGGCTGTAAACTCAGTGATTCTTTTCTTGACCACACTAAACACTGTCTTGATTACAATTTTGGAAACATTTTATTTGGTCCGATCAGTGGAAAGCATGGTAGTCCTCCTCCATGGACAGAGATTGGGAGTGGTCCCACTGTCCTCAATTTCCCAGGCAGGGTAAGCGAAGGGTGATGAAGGGGAATGGATAAGGGGGATATGCTCCTAGTTCACGCTCCTTATAGAAATTGAGATAAAGGGCTGAGGCACTGACACAATTTCTGGATGGGACAGAATTTTGCGAAAGGGGAACAAGGTGGGAGGCAGCCAGATTGACTGAGACACACACACATACACGAATCTGAACCCAGGATGAATGTTAGGATTGCTGAGTTTAAATTAGGGGCAAACAGAAGGTGAGTGAAAGGAAGAAGACATGATGCATTGTGGATGAAACCATGTACTGAAGGAGGTGTGGGTGATTCAGTCAAGTACATGACTCAGGTGCTGGGAACTCTGACTCTTCACCATGATCCTGGGCAAGTCCCAGCTTTTCCTTGGGTCATGTCCGACCTCTGAGTAAGTAGGTTGAACTCCCACCACAGTCAATGCAGTTGTATTTACATATGTTGACCTTGTATTTCACAGAATGCTTCATTTTATACGTCTGCAGATGTCTGTTGTATTTGTAGAGATGCCAGAATTCCAATCTCTATAAAGAATTTCAAGATTGAAATGCCAAGTCCAGAAAGGAGTGAGAGGGAATCATCCAAATAAACGTCACTGTCAGAATTAGCTATAGGATTAAAATCACTGATCCTGTTTTCAAATATACTGAGCATCAGTTCTCTAACTCTGAAGTGAAGTGCCTCAGGCACTAGACACCTCTGTAAATCAGACCACTTGTTCCTCTTCTGGGATATTAACAGGTCATGAAACAACACTGTGTAGTCTCAGACTAGCCAGCTGTTCTGCTTTTGTTACTTGTCTTGAACATTGAAGATGATTTTATTTGATTTGATTTGATTTGATTTGATTTGATTTGATTTGATTTTATTTTATTCTTTTCTATCTTCTGGTGATAAGTCACAAACTTGATTTTTTTTTTCCCAATTAACATTTTGCTTTGGGAGGATTATTTCACTTACATACTTTGCAGCTGGGCCTCTGAATCTGACTGGATGTCCAAGACAGCACTGATCCCTGCAGAAACCTAAATGTATGCATGACAGAGCTCACCAGTGGGACTATACACTGATTTGATGATGAAGTGATAGTGTTGTAATTTTCGTATCTCATTTCCCAAAGTCAACACTTATCTATGCCAGCCAGGGCATTTTCATGTAATGCATTCCCCTCTGTGACAAGTACCTAAGAGAGAAACAAAATGCTTCATCTCTCCAGCTCTTTACATATGTCATAGAAGTTTTGTAGCTTTTGGGTCTTAAAATTAATTGGCAATGTTGGATGTGGTTCGTAGCACATGGTTATATCTGGTATGTGCCTGTTCAGATGGTTGTGAAGTGGCAGAGAGCTGGACAAGACAACACAGGTATCCTCCAATCCTCCATTTTAAGACCTGGGATTCGCTCAAATTAAACATTATTTTTAAAGTGCACAGTGCATCCTAAATAATACAAATCAGTAAATTCATAGCTTTCCAAGCTTAGCTGAATAAGATGCAAATAATTCCCAGTCCAGGGCGAAATCCCATTGACATCATGTTGTCTGTGTTGTGTAAAGAGGAGCAAACATGTTACCTTGAAAAAAGAGAAATTAAGTCAAACAAACACACTAAAAAAAAGAATCAAATAAACTGGAACAAGATAGTGTGTTTTTCACAGTTACCTGAACAACAGAGCAAAATTACTGTATTCCCAGAAACTAAGTTTAGACAGTTATAAGAACACCATCACAGGGATGACTAAGAGCTATCTCAGTGTGTGAACACTAAACAACAGTGATTCCCAAATTGACAATTAGGGAAAAAGGATATCAGAAAGGAGGCAACTTGGCGAAATAGGAAAGCATATAAAGCAGTGAACTGATATGCTTGAGTCAATAAAACACTGAACACAGCTGACTACCATGCCCAAGGGACTAGCAGGAGTCTGGATGGTTCTGGTGACTCATTCTGCATATGTCGAGGATCAACTTCGGTGGAGATCCAAGAATGTTAACTTTCCCTCATCTTTTTTCAATATTAGGAATTTTTTGTTGTCTGTTGCCTTCCTTTAGCCCTGCATAAACCTTAAGCAACAAATCCTAAAGACAATAGCAGTTCAACTTTTACCTCTGTAATATTTTTCTCATTCAATAAACTTCCAAATTTACATGGACATCAGTATATACAATGTTAACCTGAACTAAAGTGCTGGACTTTTAAAGAATTTGAGGTATCAGAAAGTAAAAGAGTTACTGAAATTTTTGTAGCACTAACTGTAGAAACAAATGAGGCTTGCCTTCTTTCAAATTTGATACAAACTTGAAATTCAGTCCAGACAAGCTCAGATTAGCAGTTCTTAATTGTTTGCAATGAATAAACACTACTCCTTGGAAAGCTTCAAATAGAACAGTGGTTCTAAAATTTATAACCCAATTCATGTTATTTTTGCCAATGAGCACTGGTTTTAAACAGGTTAAACTCAAATCAAGAAAGACTTGGAATTTTTGGCCGACTTTTGAACTGAAATTTGCATTTGTTCAGCCAGCTTCACATTGATAACAATCAGAAAAGCAACTGGACCACTAGGAAAAAGACACTATGTGTACATGAGAGCTACTTGTGGTGGATAATGCAGTGCTGCATGAAATGACAATGGTAAATTTAGGTTGTTTTTTTCTTCTAAGACCACTATAAAAGAGAGAAGACTGTTTGCTCAGATTGTATGTAAACATTTTTTTCAGGTCACATTTATCACGGCTTACTGAATGTTGGAAGTAATATTGTGCTGCAGAAAACGTATTTTTTGAAGTTACATACTAAACCTTACCAATTGTTTAGAGAAATAGAGAGAGAAATAGGTGAAATTTTCTAAAGTACAGTAAGTTCTGTCATAGCTGCTCCACTGTAGCTTGCAAAAGCCCACTGACACCCAGGGACAGAGAAGTAAGTCAATGCTTAATACGTTAAAAATCTCACTCAGTTTTGCACATTTGTGATTTTGATACTATGGCAGCATCCCTTGTGGTGATGGAAAGAGTGAAGAGGTGGCCAGTAAATTACAAGTTTATTTCTGTAGATGTTTTAAGAGAGTGAGAAATCCTGCTGGCACACAGGGAAATGACTTCGTTTATTTCACCTTGTAACATTATTCCCTAAAAGTGAACAGAAAGCTGTTTTTCTCTGGCACAATGTACTTCAAAACATTTTTGGTTTTTGGTGGCAATCATTGAAGACTTCAAGTCCCTGTGAACACTGCATCTTCTCTTCTCTTCTCTTCTCTTCTCTTCTCTTCTCTTCTCTTCTCTTCTCTTCTCTTCTCTTCTCTTCTCTTCTCTTCTCCTCCTTCCTCTCCTGAAAGAACTGTAGGGATGGAGAAAGAGAAGGCTGATAAGAAGGGGCAGAAGGATGAAAGATGTCTACCTGGAACAAACTGGACCTGTTGACTGAATATTTTCTGTGGATCACTCCACAGCGTGTTTCAATTGTGGTTAATTGCATAGTGAAAATTTCAGCTTTGTGAAAGACCTGAATGTTCCTGAGAATGCTCATAAAATATGCTGTTATAGTGTGTTCAACTTTTGAAAATCAGATCACTTCTAGTGTGACAGAGCTTTCCCCTATGCAATGTCTGTTCTTCTATTTTTAATGTGTGTTTTTAAAATTCTGTTTTCATGAAGTGAAATACATTCCAGTTTTCAAAAGGGGAGGTAGTAGTCAGACTCATGCAACCTTCTGTTTTGTAACATCTCTTAAAGACCAGTCTCCTTCATGTCAAACAGCAGACAGTGAATTTCCTTCTTCTCATTCTTGATACTGAGCTTATTATCTTGACTCAAGTTTATACTGGGCTTATTGATGGTCAATATTCTACCATTTATGATGCCAGCAAGTGACGTCATTTATTTATATGAAGCTTTGTATTACTGGCTTGATAATTTATTAGTTAGCTTACTGTAGGCTTCATTATTATCTAAGTGTCATAAAGTTTAATTGGGTGCCATTTCCTGTATGCTTTCTCATGCATGTTTATGAAAGGAAGTTCCATGTTTTCAAGTGCAGAAACATCCCTTTACCAGTTAGACATGAAATAAAGTTGCAGGTAAGCAGGCTGCAGACTCAGAGATTATAATTTCTTACAGTTTCCACCCTTCTGTGTTTCCATAAATTACTTTGTCTCTTCTCTTTTGCTTACTAGAAGATCAAAATGTTCATATGGTAGATTAGCCAAGCAAAAAAAAAAAAGAAGTATTACTTCACAACCATGGTTGTGACATCTTATGCTTGCAATGTAAAGCAGGAGCTTCTTTAGTGAATTCAGTGGCAGTAGAACAAAACAGTGAAATGGAGGCACAGGAACCTTCGCTGACTAGCATGGTGAAAACTGCGTAAAAGCAGTGTAAAACAGATTTGATAAAGGATTTGTTAATGGCTGCATGGGATACCACATATGGATCATCAGGCTGACTTCTTTGAAAAAAAGCAGCAATTATCAGATGATCTGGATTCAAAATGGAGCAAAATCTGCCTATGTTGTCACTTGAATGTGTTTGGCTTTCCAAAGGTAGTGAGGATAGCAGGGAGATCAAGAGCCTCTCAGGTGAGCAGAGAGATTTTGTCTCATAGATGGAAAGAAAGGAGACATTCAAACCCCGCCCGGATGCATTCCTGTGTGATGTACTCTAGGTGACCCTGCTCTGGCAGGGGGGTCGGACTAGAAGATCTTTCGAGGTCCCTTCCAACCCCTAGGATTCTGTGATTCTGTGATTCTGTGGTTCAGGGCAGGCAGTGTGAGGTGGTTAGAAATGGCTAGATAAGAGTAACTGAGTCAGTGTGCCCAAGCTCCACTGTATATAAACCTCTAAACCAGGAAAAAATCTTCTTCATGTTTTACATGTCTGACAGACTCATGAGTCTGTGCTGCATCCATCCATCCAGGCAGCTTTACAGCTTCCTCTGCTCCTGCTGACACAGCCATGTGGCTGTCCATCATGCTGCTGCCAATCAAAACAAATCTTGTTTATCTTATTTGTGGTTAATGGAAATACCTTGAGGAGATCAGCTGTCCAGTGAGGATGAACAGTCTGCTTGACCCTGCTGCCTTCTGGGATGGCCCTGGCTGCTCGTCCACTGCCACTGTTCTTTGTGATTTCTCAAAGGAGAGATAGGAGACTTGTAAAACAGTCTGTCAGCTTTGAGCTTCATAGGATGAGAGAGTGTGAGGAAGTATGTTCAACAGGGCTGCAGAGGGCTGTCAAGAAATTCCAGGTATCGCGTTGAGAGCATAAAACTATATTCACAGGTAATAAGACTGTGACTTGGGTAATGTATCAGCCCTTTTCCCTGCTAACCATCCTCATCATTGTCTTCAGGTCTGGAGGATGTTCAATGTTCATTGACTCATTTCCGTACAACACTGAGAGAATTCCTCAAGAATATAACTATTTCATGGTTAGTGTGGGAATACACTGTGAGACTTTTGGTCTGGAAGTACATACCTTGTTTAAAACAGACAAAAGTAGCATTGGAAGAAAAGAGTGAATAGTTTAGATTATTAGTTGTCACATTCCATTAGACAGAGAAGACCCACGTTTACCATGATTCCCACCAGTCAAGTCTCTTAACCTGGCATGGTGTGTGGGATGAGAAGAAATAATGTGCTCAGAGTACAGGAGGTTGCTAAAAGTGCATCTATGTGCCTCTAAATTTGTTTCACCAGAAAATAGACAGAATTTAACCTACTGAAGAAATAATGTTTGATAGCTTCTCTGATGTGTAGCAGCAAAATAAAGATTGATTTTTTCACTGCATTTTTTTAAAAAATATCTGTGATTTGGATAAAAAAAACCTCAGCAGCCCAAAAGGATGAATTACAGATATTTTGTAACATTTTTAAGAATCTCTCATAATCTCAGTAGTTACTTAATATTTACAGAGCCTTTGAGTGAGCTGATCTAGTGCTGAAAATAGGAAATTGACTAAAGTTCTTCAGAGCTCCCTGCCAACAAACCTTTCTATGACTATGACTTTTTGCTCTCCCAAAGCAGGTCAGAGATGTGTCTGTCACACGCCGGTTGTGCCAGCTTTCCTGGCTGTGAAGAGCAAATCAAACATTTATTCCCCTACCCCACTGGGGCATGGGGAGACGTATATTTACACAGTGGTATGAAAATGTAAACTAGGTGTCACAGGACTATTTCTAAGTAACAGCCCTTGCATTTTGGGGCACTGTTAATGAGGGAAATCATTCATCTCTTCCTTGCTCTGTACCAGGCCGTGAGATAAATATGGTGTAATTATTTATTTTTGGGCAGAAAGTGTTTTGCAACCTGGGAAGCTGCTCAGGCATTTCTTTCCAGCTGTCCTAAAGGCCAACCAGCTGACTACGTGAAATAAAGTGAAGAGAATCTTACTGTGAGAGGTGAAATGCAGGACTGGAAGTGGAAAGAGATTCAATGTAAAGCACCGGTGCCACACACCCGCTGTGGGTTTTGGGGAGCTTGTTTCAAGCTTGCTTTTTGTGGTGTTAGAAGCAGATTGTGGAACAAAACAGTTGCTTAAATAATGTTGATAATGTGAGATGCATCTGCAAAGATTACTCAAAACCACTTAGAGCAAACAGAATTCAAGTGTTTCTATTCCCAGGGGCTTCTGTTAGGAGGGGTGCCCTGGGTGATATCAAGCGGGGCCCGAAAGTCAGAGCCATGCCACTCAGCTGTATTACCTTTCCACTCTCAGCTCAGGTGTCTGTCCCACACAGTTTTTAAGGTTGGGCACAGACTAGAGCTGCACTGGAAGCCCAAAGAATAGGAATATGATACTGAAAAGTGTATTTCCAAGTTTTCTATTTCAAAACATTGGACCTCATATACAGAGTTGTGAGGATCTCAGATTCTTGTTCCTCCCATAGTTTTTCAAAGAAACTGAATAGGTCTATGGGCTAATTTACACATTTTATTCCCCATTTGTATTGTCATTTGTATTATCATTTGCAGATGAATGTTTCCCCATGTCCAGAACTCCAGATTAAGGATACAAAGTTTGGCTCTGCAGAAGACTTCTAGACATGACAGTGTGATGAGACAGGTAGATTTTGAGAGCAATTCTCATTGTTTCCAACAAGGAAATGAAATTAAATGAACATTCAGTTGTGTAAAGTTTAGTACTAGGTATGAGGAAACATTGTTCTAATAAATTCCTACCTTTAAGCTCTTCTTGACTCTGCCATTTCTCATGATGGCTGTTTATTGCCTTCTAGACAAAAGGGCAAGCTCATGCCACAAATACGTTCCTGAAGTGTTCTCAGGTATAAGCAAGTTTCTCAGAGCAATTCAGTTGTAGTTCTCTCCTAAGGCAAGATCAGCCACAGGGATGATTACTCCGCTGCACTGAGATTTTCTGAGGAAATGTCCGCATTTCTACCTGTATTGTTTTTTGGCTAGAAGGGGAGTACACCAGCTTCACATATAGAATGACTATAGCAATCCATTCTTTTATTTCACTCCCCTTATTCTCATTTATTTATAGAGCAGCAGCACCCACAGGCCTTAACTGGGGAGAAATCTTCATGACACTAGACAGCGTACAAACACAGAGGAAGATACCGAAAAGCTTGCAATCAAATAAAGCAATATTATGGTGCCTTTTCTTTAGCTACAGGAGAAGAGACTAAGGACCCAATTAGATTAAGATCATGCTTAGCCCAAATCTACAAGATTACATTTGCAGTCTCTTCCTGACACTCTATCTCTTAAAAAGCACTTGCATTACATAAACCATATTATAGATTATGAAACAATACCAAGTATGTTTATTCAAGTGAAAACAAAAATCAATATGAGAACTAAACAAAACATTGTTTGTTTCTGACTTTTGATAAATCCAGTTATTTGCTTAATCTTTTTCGAGTGTGAAGGTTTTTTTGTTCATCCCAGGTTTTCCTCATGTAGATATCCTTTCAGAAATATTGAAGTGAACTGGGATCAACTATAATGAGGTATGCCTGTTCTTGGCTCTGATGGTGCAGAAATTGTAGTGAAGATTTTCAGAGTTCCATGACTATTATTTTGGCTGTATGTGCATCTGACCTGGTATCAACATCATGAAAGCAATCCTAATGATGCATTTTGAATGTCCCTCATGTGTAAAACAGGTTAATGGAATGCAGAACTAGCTGCTCAGACACCTGTGAGGAAGGCCGTACTCTGTGCTGTAATTCACAGTAAACTTGCCCTTGAAGAAAGTATAAAATTAGGGATGCATGGTTTTGGCACATTTTGCCTATTAAGCCTGGCACTGTATAAATAATGACTAATCATTAGTGAGTAAAAAGAACTAGCTATTTTAGCCCAGAGGTCCCAATAACAGAGAAAAATTGGTTTGTGTAAACCAAGTGAAAGATGTACTTTACAGGCATTTTTGTTATATACTTCCAGTAAAACTAAAAGACACAGAAAGTTAAGTAGTAATAAAACAAAAAATGCTCTGAAGATACATTTAAATTTATTCCCAGTTACAGATAAGGACTTTATAATCTGTGTTCATAAACATTGAAGGTGTTATTAGAATATTATGTCAATCAGGAAAAACAAATTAAGGGAGATCTAAAGACATATTCTGAACTTGATACATGACAATTAGCAAGGATTGTGCATTTAAAGATTCACTCTATGCACAACCAATGATCTCCTTCAGAGGTGATGAAGAACCAGCACAGACATATCCTACTTACCTCTGTCTCTCCTTGGTTCCTACCTACGGCCTCAACAGGCTGCCTGTCTGTCTGTGTTAGATCTTCAGCTGCTAATTCCACCCCAGTTGCCACACATGTGCCATAGTGCATGAATGGAATGGCCACAGCTGATGGTCAGGAGCTGAAATACTTTTGACAGTAACATTGCAGAGAACTGCCTAAAGGTCCCATCCATGCCAATGATGATACAACCTGTGTGGACAGTTACAACCTTATGAGTAGGACCTTCAAGACCTTCAGACAATTCACCATTGCTCCTGTGTGAAACAGATAGGATTATATGCTCCAGCTGGATGCGTGGAAGTCAATTGGGTCTGATGAGTTTTACCCCAGGGTACTAAAAGAGCTGGTTGATGCCATCATGACATCTCTCTCCATTATTTTTCAACAGTCGGGAGTCTCGAGAGGTCCCAGCTGAGTGGAAGCCAGCAAATGCTCCAGTTCTGAATAAGGGGAAGAAGGAAGACCTTGGTAATTACAAGCCAAATAGTTTCACTTCTGTACCTGGTAAAATTATGGAGAAGGTTATTCTGGGAGTTATTTAAATACACTCAAGACACTTTGCAGTCATTGGTCACAACCAGTATGGGTACATGAGGGGAAAATCCTGCTTAACCAATTTAATTTCCTCTTATGACAAGGTGATTCATCTAGTTGATCAAGGGAAGCCAGTAGATATGATGGTTTTGGATTTTAGGAAAGCTTTTGGTACTGTCTCTCACTGCATCCTTCTGGACAAAATGTTCAGCACACAGGTCGACAAGTCCATAGTACATTGGATAAGCAATTGCCTGATAGATCAGAATCTATTACAGTAGATGGGGTTACATTAGGCTGGTGGGCAGTCACCAGGGTGTTTGCCCAGGGCTCAGTTTTAGGGCCAGTGCTCTTCAATGTTTTTATAAACAATCTAAATGTAGGAATTAAATATGCATTAAGTAAGTTTGAAGATCATCATAGAATCCTGTAATCATAGAATGGTTACTAGGTGGAGCTGTGGTCTCCCTCCAGGGTAGAGAGGCTTAACAGAGAGATCTGGATAGACTAGAGAGCTGGGCAATTGCCAGCCATATGAAATTTAACAAGAGCAAGTTCAGGATTCTCCACCTTGAAAGTAACCCTGGTTATACATACAAGTTGGAGGATAAGAGGCTGGAGAGCAGCCCTGAACAAAGAGATCTGGAGGTTCGGGTTGTTGGCGAGTTGAATACAAGCTAACAGCATGCCCTGGCAGCCAAAAGGGGCAAACATGCCCTGGGTTGCATCATGCACAGCAGAGCTGGCCAGATGAGGGAGGTGACTGTCCCACTTTGTCCTGCCCTGGTTTATTTTCAGGTGGTCCTGTGAGGAGCAGAGAGTTG
>VZRW01010969.1:48353-146065 GCA_013398125.1 Aegotheles bennettii | reverse complement strand
TGGAGATACTCAAGAACTGTCTGGATGCAGCCCTGTGCCATGTGCTCTATGACCCTGCTTGGGCAGGGAGGTTGGACCAGATGACCCACTGTGGTCCCTTCCAACCTTACCAATTCTGTGAGATTAAGAAATAAAAACTTAAAAGAATAATTAGATTAGATATAGTCAGGTTGTCATAATATTTAAGTTTGCCAAAGTAGTCACTGACCTGGAGGAACTATTACTCACAAACTCATGAAAAAGTGGTAGGGCTGTTATGATAGCTACTTGTATGAAGAGAGGAGAATTTGGGAACTGTGGACTGATCATTCAGACTTCATCACTCGAGAAGTATTAGAACCAATTACTAAGTAGCTAATTAAGTACCTTGGAAACAATCAAGTGAGCAAAATAACCATGGTTTTGTTAAGAACCATCTGAAATGGAAAAAATCCACTTTTCTTCTTAAGAAATTGACCTTGGGATTAGGAAGGAGTGGTTGATAGCATAAGCAAGCTTTCTGACACTTGCAAATTGTAATTCTACAAGCAAACTATGGAGCTATGACTGAGGCAACATGTAGAGACTGTATTGAAAGAGTAGGTGAAAGCTTAGTTTCAAGCTGGGACATTTTAAGTGGATGTCACCAGGGGTCTGTCCAGGAATTGCTGTGGTTCTGTGTTTTTGTTAATGATTTGGATGATAAGTTATTTATAACATTTATAGAAGGTCCTTCAGTTGTAAAACATTGCGGAAATCATGAAAAGTAGAATTTAAATGTTTAAGAGAGTTTGGAGGGCTTGATCAAAATGCTTAGAATTTTATCCTTTCAAAATTCAAAGGAAAACAATTAAATCCATAAGTATTTAAAGAACAATAAAAGCCAGAAGAGAGTGCTTTTATTCATAAGATGTCGTTAAAGAAAATCATACCTGGGTTTTTTATATATTTTTTGTATTTGGTGTTGGGACCTTGGCAGTGGGTAGTGTTGGGTGCTGTAGTGGGTGTTTACTTCTTAAAAAGATGTAGAAAAACTGGAAGAAATTCAGAGAAGCAGTTTTGGAAAGGTGATAAGTTTGGAAATGTGACCTATGAGGAAAGTTGAGGAAAGTTTATTGAGCTAGCAAAGAGAAAACTATGTGGGTACACATGAGTGTGTATGTTCTGGTATCGAAAACCTTTTATGAAAAAAATATAACTGGAGTTGAGACTGGTCATTTGTTTCTTATGAGTGAGCAGATAGTAGGAGGGAAAAAATTGTTTAATTTACAGTAAATGTTATTATAGTTAGTACCTAATTTTTTAAACTCTTGTCAATCTTTTCCTTTGTTTGTTGAAGAGGGAAGCAGACACCCAGTAGGTCTAAGATCTCCCTTATAGGGAGTTTAAAAGAAAACACAGTTGTATATCACAGAGACATAGATTTTATAGTAAAGGCAGAGAGCCTTCATAGTAGATTGCTTTTTCACTTTTTCTTTCTCTTCAGTTACTTGAAGAGGCACTCATGTTGCTCATTCTCCACCTTTTGGAGTGTTTTGAAGAGAGATGAAGTCATATGTCATTACTCAACCTCTTGAAGTTTGTGTAACCCCTTCAAAGTAATTTTTTACCTTGCCATGTTGGAAACCGAAGTTGTTTACACAAAGTGCAAATCCCTGGATTAGCTTTCATATGAACCTTCTTAAAAGTATACTATAAAATCAAGTTGAAGAGTCTGGGTCTGAGGAAAAGATTAATAGAGGAGTGCACAGTGAACTGTGGGGAAGTGATAGTTCTATAAATAATTAATAGCTAAAAGCCATTTCAAAAAGATTGGTGCCCTGCTGAGGTCAGTATTAAAGTAGACGCTAGGACTTTCAAAAGCTCTTAAAGTCACCCTTCAAGGTTTGTTTAGGTTTCTGTCTTTCTGGAGTTGAGGTCATTTTATGATAAAGAAAATGCTGATAGCAAATATTGTGAAATTTGTTTTCCAGTGGTAATATGACACTATTCACTGGACAACTATCTACATCAGCAGAGTGTGTACAGATATCGTGAGATATGAAACACTTTTAAGGACATTCTTTTTGTAAGTGTTAGCCTCATGAAACTCAAATATACTTTAGCGATAGTATTTACATGTGGCAGAGCATTTTAAGGAACAGTGCAGGAAGTAGTTGCATACATCTCTTGGTAACATTTTGAAATAGCTGTATGTGCTTTATATATATATATTATATATATATGCAGATTGCTTTGTTTAGTTTTTACATATTTCTGTTCTCACATCACGTTTCCTTTTGTTTTTTTCTTTTTCTCCCAGGATTGCAGTACTGGCACTATGTTTGATACTCATATATATAACTGAGTATATCATTGCCATAAATACAGGATAGAGAGCCTGAAATTAGATACTCTTCAAACGTAGTGCAAGATTGCTCTTTCTGTGAAAAGCTTGCAGTCAAAACATAAAAGGAGAAGGAGTATTGTCACACTGACTTAGCAGGAGGTGGCAGTTAGACTGAGGGGGAGGCAAGGTAGTTATGCCAAGTTCATGTTGCAGTTTGTGGCAGATTCAGGATTAGAATAGTGATTCCCTAAATCCCTGTCTGGAAGGGCTCTGGCAACAGATAGTAAATGAACGTTATTGTAGAACAGTAACTCTCATCTTCCAGTGCAGATACAGATCATTTGCATGAAAAGTTGTACTGACAAATATATTTTGCAGTTACAACATTGCTTAAAGTATTTCTCCTTTTTTTGTAAGAACTTGCCTTAAGCAGCACTCATGATGTTTGTTTTAAAAGAATAGGTCAATACTTAAAATTTTGTTTAATTGGTAGAGTAAAAACCTTGGGCTTTAATGTGAGTCTGTACCCAAAGTAAACCATGATTCTAGTTATCTTGGAATCTTATAGTTATCTAGAATATATAGAATAGAATCTTTAAAGCTTAGGCAATAATTATAATTAATTGGTAATAGAATGGTGTGCGTGTGTTGCATGTGTGTGTAGAGTTCCATTTTACAACATGAAGGACTTATTTTGAAATTGTCTGTTTGCATATTTCTTACATTTTACTTTAAAGTCTAGTTATGGTGTTTACAAGTAACACTGTCTTTCAACTTGTCCAAATAAGATCAGTCAAAGGACACAATATAGAATCAATTTTCATATCTCGGTGTCTTTTAATCCAAGTTTTAAGGATTGTGGAGCAAGGCAGCCTTCTGATGTCGGTATTCTTTGTTATCTCCCATGTCCCCCTTCCCCTAGTCCTGTTGTGGGGAGGAGAGAAGAGGGTGAAGAGTAAATAGTTTTAAATGATTTTGCTATAGCAGCTCAAATGCATGAATAGTTTATAAATAAGACTGAAATATTTTCCTTTCATTTAAGTAATTCAAAGACCATATGGTATGTATCTAGAATCACCTAAGTGGTTAATTGCATGTTAAATTCCTTTCCTCTTCCCTAGTGTAAACAACTGCAAAAATATTTACATTCCCTGCCTTGCTAAATTTATTTATCATTTTATAATAAAAACACTGAAGTGTTATAAATTGAAATCTTAATCTCTTGCTTGACTCGCTTTCTTAAAATGTCAGCAATGTCTCTGAGTTGGTTTACTTTGTGCGCTCTCCCACTCCTAACACAGAAATGCATGACACTGAAAAACTGAAGAGTATTGACGTTAAGCAAGTTAGGGGCACAGTACAAGATGTGGTTTCATGAAATTAGCTTTCTGTTATTCTAAACAAGATTAGAAACTGCAGCAAAGGAAGTGGCTTAAAAGCTCTTTATTGGATTTTTATTATTGTGAAACTCCAGAATGATGATGATGTAATTCTATAAAACTTAGAGGGGCTCAGGCCAAAAAAAGAAAGTAAGAAAGTAAGTTGACCAAGCAAGCTGCTGCATATCTATGGAGAGAATTGTTTCAGCCACTCAGTGAGTGCTTTAAGCTTTTCCTCAGAGGTAGCCGCTGGCAAAAATAGTTTGTAATCTCTGCACACCAAAACTCATTAAATTGTTTCTTCAAGTGAGAATGAATGAGGACGTCTTCAAAGCATGCTGTAAACTTATGTAACAAACGAACGTGATACGGAAAAAATCTGTGATTTGTTTCAGAATGAGAGAGAAATTTTTAAGCTGCAAATTGTATGTGAAAATCCTTTCCTCATTTTGTAGAGTGAGTGAGTAGTTTAAACAGAAATGTGGGAGAATAAATTCTGCTATGTGATAATTTGGCCTCACCAAAATAAGTATACCCACTGGCAGAGCTTGAGCTTCAGAGCCCGATTAGCACAAAAATTCTGGGAGTCACTGCACTGAATGAATGAGACTGAAGTTTTCTGTACATGATGACTGGATGTTGTTGCAGTTCCATGCTTTGAAACCTCTTGAGACTCTTCCTTGAATTTTGAGAAAAGTTATCTTCAATATTCATCTGGGAGAGAGTATGGGAATGACGAGCATGAAAACACTTAGTGGAGACTAAGGAAAAAAGTGAGACCAGATCTCCTGGTCATCAGATAATGCAGTTTTTTCTTTTGCTGATATTTTAAAATGATGCCTGCACAGCTAGTACATCAGAATGGGAAACTTGCAAAGCTCTGATCTGCACCCCACAGTAAATTTACCATTTTTCTCTGCTGAAAAGTGGCCTCATAGTTCTTGACCTGTAACCTGCAGCTCTTTACATCCCACCTCCAGCTCCTGCTCTATGAGTGACTGACACAGTGCCAAGAAGACTTTGCCTGCACTAACTTTCGGTGTGCTTGCTTGCATGCCAGAGAGGTGTTGTTCTGGAGTTCCACTAACCCTGATGAACCTTGGTCTCAGCAGAGGGAAATAGCCTGCACTGATTTCTATGCTAATTGCCATTCTCTTCTGGCTCCCAAATTACCAGAGCCTGAAGCTTCTTCATGACTCTTAAGGATTTCCACCCTTTGCTGACAGCTAAATTCAAGGGCATTAGGAGCAATAGTATCAAGTTAGTGCCAGACTCAGGGTTCTCCACCCCATAGCCTCTGAAGGAGATAAATTGGCTGCTCCTCTATTGGGTTTCCTGCCAAAGTAAGAATTTAATTAAGAAGGGGGAGGGGGAGAGCACAAACTATCATCCCATCAAATGTTGTTCCTCATGGAAACTATTCAACAACTTGCTCATTGATGTAATTACTGTAGCACACATATTGTAATTAGAAGACTTAAATGACGAGAATACTTTTCTTAATTTAGTGTTGAATCTTTTCAGGTTCTCACTTGTGTTTTTTTGTCTTACAATGCAAAGCAAATTGGACTTAAATATACTTTGAAGTAACTGAAGTCACAGCAGAAACTGTTGGAAGAGCATTTTGAAAAGTCCAAGCTCTAGTCAAGAATTTCTGTAGGTTTGGTTTTTTTTTCCAAAAGATGCAGTAGGGGTTTTTTTTAGCACTGATGCCATGTAATTAGTGAAGCTCCATGGAAACAGTGATTACCCATACTCAAACAAAACGTAGATTGGTATCTATTAAACTATCTGTAGTTTTTTTTCTTTTGGTTTTGTCTTTTTAGACTCACAACTAAGTTTTTATATAATTATTTTTGTGATAACCTTAACAGTTCTAAATTTAGAATTCAAGTAGTTGAATCCTAAATTAATTTATGTGCTCTTCGAAACAGTTTTGTTTAACTGATTCTATCATGTTAGAACTAACAAGGAGTTTTAAAAAATACTGATAAGGTGTAAGTATACAAAAGTATCAGTGAGGTATTTTTGTTTGTTACACGATGTGATGGAAAGCCATTGCACATGGAATTTTGAAATATTTCAGACATGGTTATAAGAGAAGATTGATTGATAATGTTGGTGGAAAAAAAGTCCCGTTTGTAACTGCAGTGGATCAGTTGTACACCTTCATTTCAGTCTGTTGTGTTGGATAAAAAGCGGGCATGAACATGACCTGTGGATGGCATATTATCATAACCCATGGGCTATGCTGTAGAATGCACTGGTTTATAAACTCCTGGAACGGGTTCATGGAATTTTTTGAAGTAGTTGATTACTCAGAGTCTTCATTAAATTTCTAGCTGCTTACCAAAAATATAATATTTAATAAGGAGAGTGTGCTAGTTCTACGTGTCTAGCCTTTACCCTTTCCAAAAGGGAAATTGATATATCTTTTTGTTTTTTAATATGGAGGAATCATTCAGTATTGGAAATACCACAAGAAATCAAGTGTTATCATCTATAGCTAATTTTATTAAAATGGAGTTTTATGTAAAAAGATGAACCATTTCGTTTTAAATACATTTACAGTGATGCGTTTTATTTTTTTATTGATCATAGAACTTTTTAAACGAGTATTAACCTATGTATTTATGGGCTTTTTGAACTTTTTATTGCCTAGGTCATAATCTCATCTGTATAAAGTAGGAAAAGTTTTTTAATGCAGGCAGGTAGCTCCTTGTGAATTAGGGTAGAGGACATGTCTTGATGTTTAAATACTTGTTTACAGGTAGCAAAGTTCAGTTTTGGAAAGTTACTAGAGCAGTATAGAATCAGAAAATGTGCTGGAGTAATGTAATACATACTGGGTAATGGTGAAATACTGAATATTCAGAGTTCCTGATCAGAAACTTTGGGTGAGGACTGAAAAAAAAGCAGTAGTGACAGGGAATGATGACATGCTGGATTTATTCGTACTCTAGAGTGGGGAAAATCTGTACTGGTTAAGAAATAAAAATTCAACATCAAATATGGGCTTCACACTTCACGAGAGAATAGCAGTGTTGATAATCAGATTTCCTTGACTGCTGTTTGCAATATGAAAACAACCTTAGCTGCAGTATGCCTTTGAGGCTAGTAGCTATCTTATATAACTTGAGCTATCTAAAAGTACATTCCTTATGTATTCCAGTGAAGGAAGGAGAGTCATCTATACCGTATCTATCTTAGGCATCTATCTTAAGATGAACTGACTCATCCTCTATTTTTGTTTCCTTTTTTTGGGACTGTCCTATTGGCAATGAATTTTTGAATTCTCAGCTTCATCCTATTTGAGAGCCTCTCCAAATGCAGGGAAAGAGATGAGCAGTGTCTTTCCTTGGTCTTTCTATATCCTTTCCTTTTCTTTTTTGAAAGGAAGCAACGTGAAGTTTCTTACTTGAGTCTATTAGCAAAGATGAGGTCAAACAAAATATTTGAACAGAGGCCTGTTTTAGATGCAGACTCTGAAACAAGCTTTGGTCTTGGACAGGTTGCTGAGATGACGTCCTTTTCTCCTTGCTTACTTGTGATAGAGAGTTTCAACAAACCTGATGAATGGAATAGTAGATCATCCTGGAAAAGCAGATGAGCTGGTTTAGGTGCAGACCGTTAAATGCAAGAGCATTTGATGTGAACAATATAATCTGAGCTGTTCAGGAAGACACACTGTCCGAGTTACAGCTTATATGATGTATTAAACTAATTGCTTTCTAATTGAAGAGGTGGAAATATTCTTCCCCGTGTCAAGCTCATAGAAATTATTTTTGTTTGTAGAAGAAAAAGCAACTTGGATTTTTCACTGAAATTCTGTATTTGGAAATTATTTAAATGTCTTGAGTATGTGAAACCAGTTCATCAGTAAACCTTTCCACATTCCTAAGAGAGTTGTACTTTCAAGTTGAAACTTCTAATCATAACTTGGAAAACTTACTGTACAATAAAATAAAGACAGACATGTTTTCCTGCTCAGTCTTCTAAAAATGTAGTCTCTCTGATGTGTTTCAAAATGTGCTTTTAGTTTAGTGATTATGGTTATAATTAAGGGACTAGTTAGAAAAACTGCAGCTATAAAGTATAAACACAGCAACCACAGCAACTCTTCAGAGCAAACTGGAGAATCTGTATCCTAGCTGAATGTTTTTACATAGTTGCATCACAATGAGATACAGTACAGTTGGTGTTTAAAGAAAAGAAAAAAAATTATTCTTAAGAATTTTCATCATGCATCGGGGCCCACAGGAAAATTGAAGACTGGAGACATTTTTTCATGTCCTCCAACTTTGGTCTTCCTACTTTAAACTAGTTGTGTAGGCCACCAGTAGAGGCTCGATTGTTCACCCATGGCAAATTCCATCTGTTTTGGACACCTGTTTAGGGTGGAGATAACCATCTTGTTAAAAGTAGCTTTGGAATGACTGAACTACAGCTAATGTTGAGAACTTTATTCATAGATGTTACTCAGAAAAGAGAGCTAGCAGCTTTGTTTCTCATCAGCTGCTTACAATGATCTAGATTATAGGCCACTGCTTGCTACCTATTTTTAGGGTAAAAACACTGATTAAAAGCCAAATACTTTCTTTTTCCACCTTCTCATTTGATAATTTCTTTTAAACATATACACACATCTTTGATTTGGCTAATGGAGAATAAGATGATGATCAGAACTTTCTTGAATAAAGAAACACAGATTATTTCAGTTATCAAAAATTGGGAAATTTTTACTTATAGTGTGATAAAGGATCATGGTCAAAGATAAATAGTTAAACTGCTAATGCCTCTTCACTTTTCTCTTCGGCTGCCTCAGAATTTCAACCATTGACTCTAGGATAAGAACAAGCATCTGACAGCCAATGGATTTAAATTTCAAACATCCATTATGCTATGTCATTGTTTTTCTTTTAGTTCCTTTTTAAAACTCTGGTTTTTATAGTACCTACAAAAATCTCGACAACAGTCATATCACCAGAATGTTAAGAGCTTTGACTTTGGATAGGAGGACAAATAAGATCTGGGACTTGTCTGTTCTTTGGTTTCCTCAGGGAGACAAAAGAGCAGAGTAAGTTTCTTACTCCTTCATATATGCATTCATCTATCTTCAGTTAAAAAAAAAAAATGCCCAAATCTGCTGGGAAACAATGTCTTTTCAGCTTGGACCTGCTTGCCTTTCTACATGGCACCAGGGAGGTGATGAAATCCTTGGAGGTACTGAGACTTCAGACAGAGCCCTGAGAAACCTCATCAAAGTTGAGCAAAGGTTGGACCAGAAGACCTTTGGAGATCTCTCCCAATTTAAATTACCCTCCCATAGTTAGGGACATTTTAAAAAAAGTATTTTTATTTCTATGAGAGTAAGACCGATACTTTTGATTTTCTCTGCTAAGAAAATGGAAGTAAACAGTCAACATCAAACAGCATTAAAAAAAGAGTCCGCCATCACTGGAATGAGTCATAAAGCCAAGTAACAATACATAAATGAATAACGATATAATTACGGATGATAATCTGCTATATATATATGCATTTAAAAATGTGCAAACAAATCTGTGAACAATGAGATTGCATGTGAATGTAATTTGTCTGCCTCTGAGTTTTTTGGCGTAGGGGAAGCTGTATTTTTAATAGTATTAAGTGCAAGTCTCTGTTATCATTTTGTTTGTGGTAAAAGTTTATAGATGGAGCTTTTAAAATTTGTGACACTGAACTTATCTGCATAGAAGATGATAAAATGTGGTGTTACTTGTAATAAGGTAATTGTGGTTTTCTTTCAAGACCAGGAGAACAACACAGGTATTATCAAATATGAATACCATTTTTTACTGCTTGGTTTTCTGTCCTTCTGACCCTATTTATGTATAATTTCAATCGTGATGATCAGCATATTGGATATATACAGTATTTAGTTTGAAAAATACTTCTTATCATAAAGGATGTGTTCATTCTGGGATTTCTGGTGGTGGTTGTTTTTTTTCTTTTTTCTTTAAACTGTCATTAATAGTATCAGATTTCTTCCATCATACTTCAGAAAATGCCAAACAATTTAAAGGATTTAAAAGATGACTTCTGTTCTGGTTTTTGTTTTCTCCTTACAGGCCTGGCAGCTGCGATTCAGTCATCTTGTGGGCTACGGTGCCAAATATTACTCCTACCTCATGTCTAGGGCCGTTGCCTCCATGGTGTGGAAGCAGTGTTTTGCTCAGGACCCGTTTGATAGGTAAAAACAGAATATATTAATTAGAATAAAGTGTCATGCTATGTGCTTCTGGAAAGCATGAAACAAATGTGGCCATGTAGGTTGATGGGCTTTTTTAATGACATTTTAGTCTTTTTCTTGGTTTTATGAGGAAATAACCACAGGTATGCAGTGTACTTTGAGACATGTTCATTGGCGCAAAAAATTTGTGTCGATGTTTTAAAATATGGGTGTGCCAGTTGGGAGGCACTGAAATCCATATTTAGATGTAATTAGAGAGCTTGATTTTCATAGGTGCCTAATTACTTGTAATTTTCTATTGACATCAAAAGGAACTGCGGGTATTACATAAGCTTCATATCACTTAGCTTCAAAGCTAAGTATAGCTATCATACTCCATTTGCATTGTGAAATTAAAAAGTAAATTGTAAGATCACAAATTGTAAGTGTTCTTAAACATTAGGTGAATATTCAGAGTGTTGTAACAGAGCAGCTTTTTCCCTTTGAGCAATGAAGGCTAAAATATTGTTTGTAAATTAACTTCAATAAACACCAACACATATGTATAAAATTTGTCTAGTTCAGTTACTCATAGTATAATTTTAAATGTAATTTGAATTTGAGGATTCAACATGGAATCAAGGCAGCCTTTGTTTCAGGGTGGAAGATTTCATTCGATCTTTGACTTCTGTAGAGGTCTTAGAAGCAAATCTGACTGAAAGCTGAACAGGTTGTGTTTGCAGATGATTTTAACATCTGTGTTTCTCCAGGGCAATGGGTGAACGTTATCGTAGAGAGATGCTGGCACACGGCGGTGGAAAAGAGCCCATACTTATGGTTCAAGGTAGAAAAAAGTTAGATTTTTTTATTCCCTTGCTCAAGGAAGAAATAACTATTTCCCAATTTGATGTTTTTAATTTAATTATGGTTTTCATTGGATTCATGAAAAAAACTTGTTCTTTTACATAGTTAAGTGGACTGGTTGTCAACTTTGTGTCATGGTCAGTAGAACTCATTGTGATACACAGAATAAAAGACTCTCAGGTATTGAGATGAAGTGTTGGAAGGGGTTGTATTACAAGGCTATCTAAAGAATTCAGACTATAAATATCACATACTTGAAGGAAGATAGATGACACCATTTTTGATACAAAAAATGAATAATTTACATGCATGGAGTTTGTAATAAATCTGTTTATTCTGTATACAAGTATTTGAACTTGTTTTGGCCGTGTCGTTTTACCATCATCAGAATAACTTTGGTTTATTAGTACTTTGAATATACATTCTCACAAAGTGGAAGTCTGAAGACTGCAATGAAGAAACGTGGTTCATTATTCCTCTCAATACCATATTTGCCTTTTGATCTGAAAAATAATTTTAAAAAATCATTCATATAGCAAAATTACTATACTTCATATATTAAAAAAAATAATGTCACAAGAATGAAACATGTTTGAGAAAGTGCTTTCTCTCAAATCTGTCAAGGAGATCTGCATAAAGACTTTCCTCTGTAATATTGCAATATTCAAACCAAACAATTTTGCTTTAGCTCCTGATATGAGCACTTGGTAAGTACTTCATGTAATGGGGCATCCTTCAGTTTGCTCCAAAATTGTTAATAAATATTAAGGATGAATATTAATTCTTTGGCCTCTGATCACTCCAGTTTCAGAGACTGGAAGCTGTGGCTTTTCTTGTACAGATAAGGAAGACAGTGGTAGCATGTCTGTATTTCATCATGAACTTGGCACAGTTTCATAACTAGAACATTTCAGTTCTTTGACCCATCTGTTTATGTTTGAGGCCATAACCAGTGCTCTCTTTAGACTCATCACATACTAAGCAACTATATATTCTCTAGATTAGTCTGTTTATATTTCTGATCTCCAGGGTTGCTTTTCCTTAAGCATGACTTTGCAAACTTACCTTTCTTTACTGCTCTTGAAGAGCCCGTGTTTCTAACCTGAAAAAACTCCAGCCCAAGATTGTGGATTAAGTAGTTGCAAGACAGGAACGTACATCTTTACAAGCAAATCCAGTTATATTGCAAGGTAGAGAAAGAAAGAATGTTTTTAAACACTATTTATGCTTGTAATTTCTTCTATTTCTGGGATGTATTTTTAATTTTGCTGAGCATGGAATCTTCCTGGAATGTCCTAGAGACTATGTTGAAGTTGCTGGTGGTGTGCTCCCTCGAATCAAATATTGTTTGATGAAGTTTGCAAAATTCATCTCTGGATGAACTTATATAAAATCTATGGAACTACAGTTGGCTTTACCCCTTGCATATGAGAGAACGCAGTGGAACATAGTACAATCACTTTGGGATTGAGAGTATGCATCAGTTATTTTGGATAAAACTTGTTACTGAAGTTAACTTGGAAAAGTGGTGTCATAGTCCAGGAAATTCCAGGTTTATTTTAAGTTTAAAGGCAATCCAAAGCTGATTAATTACGGCAAGATACATTGAAAGCACACAAACAAGTTTCTCTCTCTCGTAATGTAATAATTATATGGGTTTAGACATTTCAGTATTCAGAGTCCTTGTGCTCATAGTCCTCAATTTATTTAGTGCGGATACTTCATCAGTGAGTCCTCAGGATCAATGGTGAGTAATGAAGAAGTTACAGTTGTGCAGCTGGGGGTTTGAAGAAGAGTGTGAGCTCTGTTTAAGGAATAGTTCTACATGCTGCAGGACAGTGAACTTGGTGTTAATGGCACAATAATGTTTTTTTTTTATGATTTGACCAAAAAATATTATGTACAGTTTTATTTTATTTTAATCAATAAATTCACAATCACTAAACAGAACTGTGTGTTACTTTCAGGTCAGTAACTCTAGTGCAGCTGCTGGTATGTTTGTTCACATGTAATAGGAGAACCAGACAGCAGTAACTCCTCTGTGTCAACATTAGTGTGAGTGATACTGATATAAGAGCACATGCTACTGATTTATGAAAAATGGCAGAAGTTTTCAGAATTTTGTCACAGAACTACAAAATCGTAGAATAGTTGAGGTTGGAAGGGGGATCTCTGCAGATCATCTAGTCCAACCCCCTTGCTCAAGCAGAGCCACCTAGAGACCAGGACCATATCTACCACGTCCAAGGATGGAGACTCCACAGCCTCCCTAGGCAACCTGTGCTAGTGCTTGATCACTCTCACAAGGGAAAAGTGTTCCCTTACGTTCAGAGGGAACCTCCTGTGTCTCAGTTTCTGCCTACTGCCTCTGGTCCTGCTGCTGGACACCACTGAACAGAACCTGGCTCTGTCCTTTTTGCATCTTTGCTTCAGGTACACATTAATAAGATCCCCTGAGCCTTCTCCAGGCTGAACAGTACCAGCTCTCTCAGCCTTTCATCACAGGAGAGATGCTGCGGTCCATTAGTCGCCTTGGTGGCCCTTTGATGGATTCCCTCCAGTATGTTCATATCTCTCTTGTACTGGGGACACTTTGCCTAATGCAACCCAAGATGCCATTTGCTTTCTTTGTGGCAAGGGCCCACTGCTGGGTTATGTTCAACTTTGTGTCTACTAGGACCCCCAAGTCCTTGTTGGCCAAGCTGCTTTCTTGCTGGGTGGCCCCAAGATACATTGTTGCCTGGCGTTGTCCTCCCTGAACTTTGCAATTCTCCTTGTTGAACTCTGCCCCGTTATCCAGGTCATTAGTGAGGATGTTAAACAGGACTGGGCCGAGCCTCTGGGGTACACTGCTGGTTACTGGCCTCCAACTAGATTTCATGACACCAATCACCTCCCCCTGGGCCTCGCCATTCAGCCAGTTTTCAGTTCCTCCCTGTCCGTTCATCCAGCTTGTACATCAACAGCTTCTCTGTGAATAGCTTAAGGGAGACAGTGTCAAAAACCTTGCTGAAGTCTAGTTAGACAATATCCATGGTCTCCCTTCGTCTAACCAGGCCAGTTGTTTCTTCATATAAGGTTATCAAGTCGGTTAAGCGTGACTTGCCCTTGGTGAATCCATGCTGACTATGCCTGATGTTTTTTTCTTGATGCTTATGAACCTGAAAATGTTTTCCAGTATCAGCTACTGCTCCACCTTCCTAGGGATTGAGGTGAAACTAACCAGCCTTTAGTTCCCTAGATTCTCCTTCTTGCCCTTCTTGAAGATAGGAATGAAATTTGCTTTTCAACAGTCTTTTGGCACTTCTTCCAGTAGCCATGATTGATCAAAGATTACTGAGAGTCACCTTGCAGTGCCATCTGCCAGCTCCCTCAGCACTCAGCATCCCATCAGGGCTTGTGAGCTTACATATGTCCAGATTGCTTAAGTATTCCCTGTTGTGATCCTCTTTCACCAAGGGTACATCTTCCTTGCTTCACATTATCCTGTGGCCACTTTTATATTCTGAATTTCACTTTTATACTCAATTACTTTAATATTACTTTAAACAGAAATTTTAGAAGATATCCAAGATCATAAAAATAACCAGAATTCATCAGCAGGTTTCTTGCCTGTGCATATTGTGATGTTCATGTGTAGACAGTGCAAAAGTTAAACAACCATGATTGAATGTCTCCCTAAAAATGAAATTGAGGTGACTCAAGTCATTTGACAAGTTAATAATTGAATTGCTTGTTTGGGAATATTCAAGGTTAAATCATAGAACACACATGATGGAAAAGCTTATGTGTTTATACTTAATAGCTCTGTATTTATTGCAAAAATTGAGAATTGAAGGAGAAAAGTAAGAACAGCTATTTGTTCTTCAATTTGTTTAGGTTCAATCAGCTTCTGACTCCTTTTGCTGCATTTTTTCCTTTTCATTATGGATGTTCCAGAATACTTGATTTACATCTTTTGTTGGTTTTCATCAGTTGCAAAATTGTGCTCCCGTAGCAGATAACCAGACTCCTGATTAAAGACAGATTCCACCAGACTTAAAAGCTTGTTGATTTTACTCTTCTTCAGGGAAACAGTCCAGTTTCTGTGCTTTCTAGTGCTGTTTTTCAAAAACTAAAGTTCCATAGGCTATTACTTCAGGCATTTTTTTTTTAATCTAAAGTAATGCACTTGTACAAGTCTGACTTCTGGATGCACATATGTAGCCTCACCCTTGAAGTGCTTCCGTATCTCATTGTGAAGTTTGCCATATTCATTGGCTGTTTGATAACAGATAACTTCACAAGCCCATTTTATTTATACAGTTTCTTTGTTATGATTTTTTTCTCAGAAGCTGTCTATTGTCTTTCTTTTGTGTTTGGATATGACCCTAGCTTTTAATCTTTCTCCCACACAATTCCATAGATGTACTGATTAGGGAACGTAAAGGATCTGACCTGCCATCCAGTGGAGTTACTGACAAGCTTCCTGTTTGGACTAGTCTTTAATTAGAAAATACAATATACTTTTTTTTCACTTTGGATTTGATTCTCTTGGCATTTTTTTTCCATTTAAGAAAGAAACAAAACAAAACAAGAAGACTTTATGAAACCTTTTTTAACATTTTCCGATGGGACCCCTTTTATCTTAACCCTTTCATAAACTACAAAATACAGAAATAGTCACAAATACGGATAGCAGGAGCAATTAACAAATGCATGAACAATGCTTTGTCCAAGAAGCTTGCTTTTTTTTTTTTTTCCTAGAGAGGAAATACAGTTTGAGAAGAACTTGGTTCCTCCATCATTGTGAGTTGGCCACATGGCTCTTTCAGATCCTCTCTCCTTCCCAGTACTACGCTGCATTAGGGATTCCAAATTCCTTTAAAGATCTGTAACCCAGGTGTCCTTTCCAGGTCCAGTTGTGTGCTGGTTGCAGGTCTGAACAAGATCCAGGTGTGCACCATCCCTCCCCCTCTCCCTTGGCACTCCCTGACTGGAAGGAAACCCAGGTGCATAGGCAGAAAGTGAATTGCAGTGTGAAAAGTACTGGGTTGGATGATCTGGGAACTGAGAACATGGAACATAGCCTGGAGTGCGCTTCTCCTGCAGTTTTGATGCAGCCACATTGCCCTTTGCTGTATTATATTGCTGACAGACATACTCAGCTGTGTGCATACATGGTAATCAAAACCAACTGAATCTGTAAATAAACACACATTTGCTCCAGTGCAGTTTGAAAATTTGTTTTTCTGTGCCTCAAATTGTACTTCATAGAATAATTATGATTTGAAGAGGCTGTAAAGATCTTCAGATAATGATTGTATGTCTCTTTGAAAGTATAGGAAATATGCATAAATCCTAAAAAGTGATGTGAATGGCAACATATGTTAACTCAAACTACAGAGACCCAAAATAATTAAGTGTTCCAAAGGGGCAGAGGCCAAATTTTGCCACAGGCTTTATTCTTCTCCCAATTTCTAGTGATTGTAGGTTATAGCTAACCATCTCTCAAAAGGGTGTGGTTAACCACAGTGCTGTAATGTGAAAGAAAACTTCAAAGCAGAGAAGATAAGCTATGCAGTTGCCTTAGGCTTGGGAGAGACTGAGCTGAAATAAGAGTTGGGCTGAATGTATAAAATACACTCCTAGATTTTAAAACTGCAACCATCAGACCTCGTGGACATCTTATTAAATCATTTAGACTGAAGTGCTGAGTACTTAAAATATATCAAAGCTGATCCTGCTTTGATATATTTTAATGGAGACTTGACCATTCTTAACACTATGTAGAATAAGAGGTTGAAACATGGAAATACCATCCATGTGTGTTTCTTTTGGAGTTGCCTACTATAAAACCTGTAGTTATTTATTTCATAAGAGCATGATCCTTTTACTACAGTAGGAGTTCTTCAGCGATGACCTCAGTTGCTCTTCATCTTTTCGTCTCAAAAGCAAATTCTACTGGTGTCTGCTTTTGATCCCAGTGATGGGAAAATAGCAATGCAGTAGGCCACTAATGCAAGAAATCTGAAATATGTTTGTATTAGCAAAAGTTGGAAGTACTGGGTAGGAGGTTATTTGATGTCACTATTGTCAGAGTGATTTTGAATTCTTCATGTTCTAAATGAATGCAATTGGTAACAAGTTTTGAGTGAGATTTGGTAAGGCTGTATTCAGCTGCACTAAAACACGTCCAAGTGTACTGTAGTAAATTATGTTTCTCTTAATCATTTTATAATATCCGGGGGTTGGAAAGTTTTTGTTATGATTTGCCATTTTTATGTAAGAGGGGAAGTAAATCTACTTGAAGATAATGTCATCATTCTCCTAATCATCACACTGTTACCTTTTCTTCTTTTGCAACATATTGCTAATCATAGTATTAAGAATTATCCACGGCAGAATAAGTGTTAGTGTGTCAGAAGGATTGGCTAAACATCATCCAAGCTGGCTGTTTTTTATGAAGTCAATATTGGGAGTTTTTTGTATTTTGGAGCTTGGGGAGTGGTGGTTATGTCTTCTTTATATATGGTGGTTATGCCATCTTTATAGATTGTCTGTGCAACACTATAGTTTTCCCTCTATATTGATATTTGTTAGAAAAGGGGCATATTTGCTATAGAAAACTGTTTTTTTACATAGAGTCACATCTTAAAAATGGTAGGAAGGAGTAATTTCACCAACATCCCTTTTTTATACCTGATGTAGTCATCCAGGTTTCCCTTCTGGGACACAGGGAAAACTTGGTTCTTCATAGGCACAACTCACTTCATCATCAAGTAGACCTCTGAAATGAGTGGCATGCATGAATCATCTTACTGTTCAGTTTCTAGAAATAGAGCCAGTTAGTTTTGTTAGTAAATGTCTGAGGCAAAATGAGGCAAAAAAAAAAAAAAAAAAAGGCATAATGAATTGCACTGTTGGGTCTGGACTGCAGCAGCTGATCTTAAGATGAAGCTCCAGTAGTCGTGCATGGCAGTACATGTTTCAGTGGGTTGCCATCCATGTCACGTCTCAAGGCATTCACTCCACTTCTGAGAACACTGCAGGAAAATAATACTAGTTTAAACTGGAGATTTTCCAAGGCTGTTAGGGAGCAAATATGCATGTGCCCCAGCCAGCCCACTCAGGAACTTGAGAGAGGGGGTCTGAAATGGCTCTCTGGCAAGGTTGGATTAGTAGCTGGTACGCATCTGTTTCTCAGCCCAGCACATAGCAAGCCATTTTTCACTGTGAGCTAGAAGTAATTCCACAGCAATTTTACTAACATTAGAGTAGATGACAAGCTTATTCAGTATTTGGAAATACTAATTCTGTTCTCTTTCATTTTGAAAATAGCTTGAACTAAACTTCATTTAACAGCATTTCAGTCAAACTATATATAGCATGAGATTTGTTTTACTTCTAGTGCTCAGTATTAATCTACGGGGTCATGGCAGTTTGTGTTGATACTTGCAACGTGTTTAAATCACATTGAAATGGGATTCTGTGAGGTCTTAGCAAGAAAATTCTTTTTGGTTGTTCACGCAAAATTACCTCAAGCTGGTCTGTTTCCTGGTGGGTTTTGAGTCATTGTGTTGAAGTAAAAGATTCCGGTCTTTTAGCAGCATGCAATTATAATTTCACTGAAAGCAAATATTGTTGAGGATGTGAAAGAATATAAAGTTATGTTCAGTAGGTACACCAATCAGAAAGAGTAAAACAAGGTTATATTTACATTGGCAGTTGTCAGAAAGAATAGATCACTTCAAAGAGGTAGGAAGATTAAATTTTACATTATTTGGCAGCTGTA
Organism: Aegotheles bennettii; assembly: GCA_013398125.1. Lineage (NCBI taxonomy): Eukaryota > Metazoa > Chordata > Aves > Caprimulgiformes > Aegothelidae > Aegotheles > Aegotheles bennettii. The sequence continues at coordinate 127,529 of VZRW01010969.1, read as the reverse complement.
CCTTTGTTTTTTTTTTCCTGGTACAAGTAATGCAGTAAATTTCCATATATAATCTTGAAAATGTTAATAACTGTGAAAAGAACAGCATTAATGTAATGCTAAGTATAAAGAAACATCAGAAAATATTTTATAGGACATATTCTTGTAAAAACTGGGATTTGCAGGAGGAAGATGTGAGATTTTTAGCTGCTCTGTTTATAGAATTACCTGGCAAAGTACTTGAGCATGGTTCTTCGTTATATGCTAATTTCCCTGTGTGTTATTCTGTAGCTATTTGCTACAGTTAACAGCTGCACTAATTAAAATTTTCAATAAAAATTAAGTCCTAGTACTGTGAAAAAGCAAAACTAAAACTGCAGTGCACTGAAAATGCTTTTGTTTGGGTATGTTTCATGCCTTGTGAAAAATTTCAGAGATATTTGTACTTTAAATATTGAATTTAAGTTGTGTAAGGCTTTGAGAAAATATGTTGCATTTTCTGGCTCTGTCAGACCTGAGACTCAGCAGATAAAGATTTAGATACCTGCTCAATCATTGATTTATTCCACTCATTTGGAAATGACTGAGTTACATTGTCTATGGTTACATTACTTTAAAATGGATATGATATATGCTTAAGCAAGATTGTAGTGATAAAAATCAGTTAACAATCTTGAAGCCTGTCAATTCAGTGATAACGTCTAATGGATAGCTTGAAGAAATTAAATGATCCCTATGTGCTATGATTGCATGTGTTTTTTGACAAAGAAACATGATAGCTTGTTCTGTTGTATTGTAACATTAAAAGTTAGTTGGCAATAAGCCTTATTATTGACAAAGCTTTCAAAGTCATTGTATTCTTGCTAAGAGTCTGTTATCTTGGTTTTCTAGGTATGCTTCAGAAATCACCTTCAGTTGAAGATTTTGTAGATGCCCTTGTTTCAGACTTAGACCATGACTTCGAAACGTTTATCACGGACTCGTAAAAATGTTCAGCAGAACTGAATTCTTTTATGGAATATTGCATACGTCTTAATAATTGTGGGTAAAATATTGTTGTGACTGGTTTTGCTTCTTGATGAATACTTGTGAAAGTTTGAGTATTCATGTTGGTGGAACAGCAATAAATCATTTCATTGGATCACCTGGTTTCATTTATGAAGGTGATGGCTTTCTGTTGCATAGGAGATTAAATGTGAAATTTGAGAGAGCAAATCCTCTAGCATGTCCTCTAGAAAATTTTATCTTGTTGGAGCAGCTGATTAAATGGGAATCAAACTTATCTTCAGGGTGAGTGGAGTGGTATGAATGATCTTTTGGTGCACATGTTGGGTTCAGTATTAGGACATACCTGTCGAGTGTCATGACACAGAACTGTTTGCATGGGTCTTTCTCACATGCTCATGGATATTCTTTAAATTTGTTTAACCCTATTCCTTGTGGCAGTTCTGCATTGGGGAAAAGCAAATTATGTTTACAACGGAGGCGAAATTTGAGTGTTTGAGATAGGGAACAAAAAGATGGGTGAAGAGAAACTGTAGTCATATAGGTATGTGGTGGAAAATGTTAGGGGATAAAGGATAGGTATCTTGCAACACAAAAAAAAAGAGACCAGGAAGTAAAATAGGTACCCTACAAATGTTTCCTAATGGAGGATAACATGGAAGGTAGCCACACTTTTGTAGCTGTGATGATCCAGTGGGTATATGTGTGGCCATGTTTGTAAGTAAAAACAGTGTCTTTTGTTATATGAAGCCATTGAGCAGATCTTCTTCAGGTTTGGAACAGAACAGCAAACTTTAAAGCTAAATACAAAAGGTGCACTATTCATTGTATAAGGTGCTAAAATGGTTGGGAGAAGAAATGGAATTTACAAGGTGCCATAAAACTGGTCTTGCTATTGAATTAGTAGTTTTTTAAATATCCAATGGAGTTAGAATTTTAGTTCCTTGGCTTATCTTTTGCAGATCTGCTGAGCTTCAGTGTTCAGGGGTTAGCAGTTGTTTTCTGAGGAGTATTCTCCCATTAACTGGTCCTTTTGTCCTTTTATCTGTTATTTGGGTGTGTTTGTTTTATTCTGTAGTGGTGGTTTAGTTTTGCCCACATTACCTCAAGGGCTTTACATGGTGAAGTCTATCATGTTTCAGTGAATATGGATTTGCAGGCATTTTGATGATTCTATTTCAGAGAACAATTACTATGGAAATATGTTGGCAACGTTGCCGCATGGTAGAGCCTTAATCTGTTCCCTGCATGCTTGTTCACATGGAGTTTCCTCTTCATGATGAGTGGATGTGTGCCGGGGAACTGTTTAAAGTATAGGAGGGCAGGTTTTGTGGGGGACAAAATCATTCAAAACAAAGATGTTTTTCCAGGGTAGGCTGGAGCAGTTTAAGGTTGCACATTATATAGTGGGTGATGAACGAAGGAAATATTATCAGTGGGGTTTGCTTTTTCTCTTGAAGTAAATTATGAGTGCCTGTTTAAAAAAAAAGTGATGAATTTTTCTCTAGAAATTGTCTTGTCTTTTAGAGATCCTCTGTAGATGGCTACAAAAGATATCATAAGTGTCCTGCTCAGTGGAAATGCAAGCAAAAGAAGCAAGAGAGAAAGAGAACCAAGGCTAAGAGATGAGGGCAAATAGCTGGGAAAGAAGCAAGTGAAGAATAAGTATAAAAAAGCTCAACCAGAAAAAGTGGATGTTTGGGAAAGGTTAAATAAGAGTGAAAGCCGATTGGATGATTTGCCCCTAGTTTTTATCAGAATTTGTGATATCAGGTATTGTTCAATATTTTACCCTATTTTTTCACTTTGCCTGTTTTTACATGGTGGGAATTTGTCTTGTATGAATAGCATTGCCATTCTGTTAGAACTGGGTTTAGGCATTTTTAGAAATGAAATGTTTTGATTAAACAATAGCAGGCATATTTTCAGATGTACCACAGCAAGGCTTCTGACTGACTACATTCTGTATGTGTCTGCAGTTGATCCCTACAAGAAAAGAATGAATGGTTTCACTTAACAAACTAGGTGGGTATTTTGCTGTAAGTTAAGTGATTAAAAAAGCCACAAAACCGAAACACATTTAAATTTAGGTGTGAGTAAAACACATTGTGAAGATGAGGATTTCTCAAAAGAATACAATAGCTTGTGAACATAAATTTAACACTCCCTCACAGATTATTTCATGGAAGTATATTTCAAAGGGAATTCAAACATGTTACTAAGGGAGCTGTGTGTTTTGTTGCCTGTTTTTTGTACTGGAGCAAGCTACCAAATAATGTTTATCTGAAGTTGGCACATGTTGAAAGATTCATTGTGACAAAAAGAACTTAGCAAAAGGAAATCCTAGTGCTGACACGGCCCTGGGAGCACTATGGTAAAGAAAATAAAGCACCGTAATAGGCAGAATAAACAGAGCATTTAAAATTAGGAGATTGCCCCTAGATTTTAATTTGGAAGAAATTCAAGTGATGTTGGTTCTAGAGTGTAGATACTTTATCAAAATATATGTGGTAGTCAGGCTGGTTTATGCCCATGGCTGCTATTACTTCCTTAATTCACTGTCTCATTTGATTCTTCTGTAAACAACAGTCTTTTCAAGTTTTTATCATAGTGGCATCAAACAACTTCTTCCCAATACTGAAATCAGATATAGACAAAGAAAAGAAGAAAATCTTGTCTTTTGTCAGAGCACAGTGGACTTCAGCTTATTGTTGCAGATTCATAGCTCTTGGGACATTTGAAAAAGTTGGGAGCTGGTAAAAAAGTAAATATAACTCAGACTGACAGCTTCATTTTTTTGGTGAAGAAACTCTGTTGACTCCACTAATTTTTGTTTTATGAAATAACCTTGGAGGATTGAACAGTAGATGTGATTAAGCCTCTTGAGAATGTATTATATCGCCACTATGATGCTTACTACAGAAAGGGAAATATTATTCTAAGTGCTTTTTTTTTCTTTTTTGGTAGTTTCCAAAACTGCTTCCAGCTGTTCAAATGTCTGATCCTTTTTCCTTTCTTTTTTTTTCTTTTTGAGAGACTTTTATTTTCCAGCAAATATGTGTACTTTCAGTAATGTGAGACCTCTCTTGTGACCAGCACTGTAACTCTTCTTAAATGTAAAAACCACTGTAATCCTTTTCCAGCATTCCATGTTTTCCCACTGGGGCAGCTGAACCAGCTATCCAAAAGTTGGTTTTATAATACTGTAACTCAGCATCATGCTTTTAATCTGAAATTTTACTATGTTTTGGATTTTAGCTGCCATAGAAAATAAGTAGTGAACATCAGAAGAAATTATACCCTTATGCAATCCTGAAATAATAACACATAATTAAGACACTTTAGAAAAACACACGTGGATTACACTTGATAGTCTGAGGTGTCAGCTCTGCTTTTTTTGATGTTTGATGTGATTATTTTTCTGATTCATTTAAGATAGACAAAAATACTGCTTAATAATTGCTTCCTGGTGACATAAATGCAGCTGGTGGTGCATGGAGTTCTCCAAACAACTTACCAACAAAGATGGCAGGAGCAGAGGGCCGCGCTTAAGTAAAGGAGGCAGGGAAGAGAAGGGAAATAGGGCAAGAAAGGATTGAATATAGATTGGAAATCAGGCATTAGAAAGGGTTGATACGGAAGCAAAATGACCTCTGAGTTAAAAACCTGGGATGGGTTTTCTTTCCAAAGCAATAAATCTAGAATGGAAATTACAACACTGTCAGTAACAGAAAAGGTGGAGGTGTTAAAATTTTTTTCTGCTTTGTTTTTCATGAAAAATCCAATGTAAGAACTTGTATCATGTGTAGATAAAATACTTTCTAATTCTGAAGATGTTAAATAGCGGCTTGTACAGTGGGTCAGATTTACATCAGTGTGCAAAAATTAAAAATGGATATATATCAAAATAATGGAGCTTAGTATTATAGATAAGACAGAAATGAAGAGAATGGATCATTGTAACACAGCAATATTGATGGCTCAGAAAATATGTATTGCAGTCTATCAGAAGATTAAAATATCTTAATCGTGATACAGAAAGAGAAATCTGAAAGGTTGAACATTGGGCTGACAAGTGTTTAACAAGAGCTGGTAGCTCAGCACTGAAATTAGACAAACTTGCCCCTAATTTCTAGTTTATTTTTTTAAAGACGGGGACAACTGGGCACTGGAACACACTTGAAGGATGATGCTGAGATTGACTGATCGGCATTGGAAGTGTTCATCAAAACTGGATAATTTTCTCAAAAAATATGCCTTAGTTCAGATTAATTCAGAGAAGTTCCATAGCCTTAGTTACGGTAGGGAACAGCCATCTTTTCTGGTCTTATGAGCTACGAATGAACACAGTGTCTTTGGAAGGAAGCTTTGCCCCAGGGATAGTAAGTCCATGCTCGCTGGGTGACTGTCCTGCTGATGGCTTCATGGATGGGGAGGAATTAATGAGTGGAGAGCTGGAAAAGTGGTGTGAGCCAAAGCCTCTGCTTGCTGTGATGTGGGAGGCACTGTGCATCTGCTATTTCAGATTGCTTCTGGGCAAAGTATTCAAGATTTTCTGTTCCCAGAGCCAGGGATTTATTTACGTGGTGTTGGGAACGAGTTCAAGTGAGTGCTTTATCCTGCCAGATTTGCAGTATACCAAAAGGGGAATATTCCATTAAAATTAGAAGACTTAAAGAACTTGAGCATTGAAAATGCATGATGGCAGAAAGCAAGCACATGGATTTCCCTGGGAGAAGGACCGTGGGAGAACAGCTAGTGTACTTGGGGAAGAGAGGGAAGGAGATAAAAGGATATATAAATCAGCACCAGCAGGACTGCCTGTCGGCCCTTCTGATCTTCCCCAGGCTGAGATTTGTTTACTTTTTAAGACTGCTGTGGCTGCTCTTCAACAGATGGCTCTTTAAAGGGAACACTGCAGCGTGCTGGAGCTGCACAGTTGTAGGAAATTGCTATGGCTTGTTGTTCAGAGGAAGTATCCAAAAAATCTGTTAAAGACAAAATACTTAAACCAGAAGCAAAGTACTGATAAAGATCTGACAGGATGACTGGCTGATGCTCTGCTGGTGTTTAGATTTAAAAACCCGGAGGAAGAGGGGTGGGATGTCTCTTGCCAAGCAGTTGCCTATGAGCGTATAGCCTCTGAGGCAACTTGTAGATGGGTAAAGCTTGCCATTCCAGCTGCCTTCACACTTGATGAAAAGAAATGGGTGCCTTCAAAATGGGACAGATGGCTAGAATAGAAGTGTCAGGAATCCTGTTAAATTCAGAACACCTCAAAGCACCAAACTTACTCTTTTTGGTTTTTTGGTGTTACCATTTTCAATAGTGAAATGCCTTCATCATTCACTGTTTCTGGCTGTCATATGTGGCTGAGTTTATACATTAATGCCAGTATCATGTCGTACAATATTAAAATAGTTGCAGAAGGTGCTTTTAATTAATCTTAAGAACATCTTGTGATTTAGGAGATGGCTTTTGGCAGTTGTCTGTCCAACTCCCTACAGACCCCTTGCTTTACTCCAAATGTTTCCCTCCTCCCTCTGCTGTTACAGGTGTAGTGAGGCATGACCCCAGGGGGATAGGAGGAGGCAAGGGGTGATTTTGGCTGTGACTCTGACCTCGTGGTTGTGATCACGTCAGAGGAAAATCAGAATGACAACATGGTAGGTTCTTCCCATCCTGCCCACAGCTGCTGCTGGCATGTGCCCATGTAGCCTGAAGTGTATCTCATGCTCGAGCAGCCGCCTTCCCACACCGCGAGAGATGAATGTTGGGAGAGCTGGGCCTTGGGGAAATGTCCTGATCATGACCCACTGAGAAGGTGAAGCATTGCCAAGCCAGGGCAAGTCAGGATGGATAAGCCCCTTTACGTTGCACACCACAGGACAGAAGCTCTCAATACGCTGCAGGCAGCTGCACCTCATGAATAACAGCAGTTTATCAAGGTGTTTGAATACTGGCTTGTCCCTGAAGGGTGGTCAGAAGTCTGTAGCTGGCTGATGTTTGCAGCATCCCTAATGTAAGGGTTGGACAAACTCATGGAACTCCTCTAGAAATACAATGGCAGTGGTTAAAAATAAAGTCTGTGTATTAATAGTACCCTTTCGAAGTAGTCACAAGGGCTCAATCATAGCCTGCTTTCAGTCTTTCAGTGTTCAAAATACATGTGAAAGAAAAAATGTTTATAAAATCAGAAGGGGTTGCTGGTGTCACGTAGTGCACACTCCTACCAACCCCACTTTTCTTTCTCATGAAGGTGGAATCCAGTTAACTCAGCTTTGCAGCTCTCTGTACAGAGCCAAATCCTCATCCAGGATAAATCTCAAATGAAGTTATTAAAGACCTATGTTATTTATATCTGTTGAACATTTTCCCCCAAGGTCATTTGAAGCCGTCCCAGCTCCTGGTAGCTGAGCTGCAGCATCTGCTCTCAGCAGCCGTGAGCCACGTGGAGGCAGCTTATTGATAGCCTGGGAGGAAATGAGCATCTTCAGCTTTGAACAGCTGATAATGCTGGAGTCCAGAAGTGATCGCATTTCTTCACATGGGTTTTAGAAAAGACAGCAAAATTGCCTTGAATGTCGTGGCTTACAGGGCTTCTCCTGACATGCGGATGTGCTCAGTTGTCTACACTTCAGTTCCCAGAAGAATACAGTTGTAACAAAATAATTTTATAAGAGAGCCCTGGGGGAATACAAGTAATACAGCAACTTTTATAACATACTAAAACTTCTATAAAACTAATTATATGTGTTATCAAAATGATTCATGCTAGCAATAGTAAATACCGTTCATTATAAGCAAAGAGTTGAAATTACAGTTCAGTGTCTCTTTGATATCTGCACAAATAGCATGCACTGATGCAATGGGCTTGGAAAAGGGAATCCCCTAAGCACTGGAGATGTAATTGCATGCTGAAAGAGGCAATATTGTTAGGATCTGTAACCCAACTCAGCTGCCAAAGACCAGGTAAGTTCTGACCAAACACCATTCCTCACCATCCTGGAAAATGTTCTTATTTTCCTGTAAGTTTAATGTGTTATCTTGCCCTGACACCTGCCCAATGAATGCATCCTTCATGCATTAAGTGCCATGTGTCTGTAGTTACTGCTTTTGCTGAAACTACTTAACATCAAAGGTCTTTTGCAAAACAGTGCTGACTTGCTGGCGGTATTTCCTCTGAATAGGGATTTAGATAACTTGTTCTACTTAATCAAGTTAGTTATCTTTGATTCAATCAGGTGTTTAAGCCAAATTCCCAAGACAAAATGGTTTTCATAGTTTGTTCAATTTATAATCTTGCTTTCCAACAAAAGCTACTTTTATTTTTTTTCTTTCTTTGTTTTCTGACACTCTGAAATGTGTGAAAAACTGAGGTAGGCTGGCTCAGTACAGGGAAATTACTAGTTTGACACTGAATTTCTTACTTTGGCTCTGAGCTATTCCATTTTCCACGCTTTTTGCTTGGTCTGTCAGAAATATCTGTGCCTTGCTGGCTTTACTCTGATTTTTTTTCTTCTTCTCTGTTTCATGTTTTTTTATTATTCCATCTTGCATCACTGGCTTTATCTGTTTTATTTGGCAAAAAGGACATTTCACAAACTAATATGGTCAGTAAAAGCTGAACTCTTTTTATAACTTGTTCTCTGTGTGTCAGAACCCTCTGTTGCAACTGAAGACTCTTCAAATCCCAGTCACTGTGCCCTATACAACAGGTCACTTGGTGTAACCCTTTCAGAAGTGCAGGGTTTGTTTAAGTAAACCAAACCCTTGAGCTTTTCTCTCACTTCTTCATTATTCATGTAGGTTCTTGGGCTGGAGAGATGAGGCTGTGCATCTCGTATCGATGTCAGGAGTGGGGAAGTTCACTATCTGAGCTCAGTTACCCTCTGCCAGAAGCCCCTTTGGTGCTCAGCTCTGAGTGCTGGGATCCATCAGTGCTCTCAGTCAACCAAGGGACACGCACATGTATGTTTTATTAGACCTGGTCCTCTGAAAAACTGTTTAAGGGCCAAAGCTAGTGTGGTGCTTCTGCAGTTTCGTGAGGTCCTTTGTTAAAGTCAGAGCTGCCCAGGTAGCTTATTTATTTATCAAGACCCAAATCAACCATTGGAGTATGTTTGTGGAAATGGAAGACACACGAAGCTGGAGCTGGTGGTTTGGCTGATGTCCCAGAATTTTATTTTATCTCTCCCTAAACATTGGGGCAAACAATGGAGTGGGTGAAAAATTTTTGTTTTCTGCATTTTGGAGAAAAGTCCTCGATATGCCAAGTCGTCTGAGCCAGCTTTGGGCCCTCCCTTTTATACTGCTGCTGCTTCTCACCACCTTCCACTGACCTGAAACCTGTATTTTATTGATCATTTAGCTGAGGTTTGAATGTGTTTTCTTTGTCTTCTTTCAGAATGCATTCAGAGAAGGATTTGGGTTCTTTCTGCCTGAGAATACCCTGGTTGTAGGAAATCCCCCAGATAAGTTAACCCCATTTACATGGACTTACCCTACAGAGGAATCCCATCAGGATTTGGGGTGCTACTTTCCAGCCCCTCCCTGAGAGACAAACCCTGGCTCCAAGGGAAACTCTGCCACCTTTTATTTGCTAGTTTCCACCTATGCCATAAATGCTGCACCTCCTGTGTGTTGCTGTTTGTAAAAATAGTAACAGAAAGGTAGGCAAGTGTCTGGCAGGGCTGATGTCAGTGTTTACTGATGTCAGTAATCTCCCTCTGCATTAGTACTGCCCTAATGCTGTAAATGCTATTAAAAAGCAATGTTAAATAAGTGATGTACAGAATATGAGAGACATTTTAACTGATAATCTGATTTCCAGAAATGCTGGGGATATTCAGTACAGATGTATGGAAGAAAACTGGGAGGTTGGTGTCATAATGGGGCTTCAGAAAGCCCTGGCTTTCCACTTGAAAATGTTTGGATTTTAACAGTGAGGATATGGTATTGATATTTGATTGTAAGGACATTGTGGATGCTGTTATATGACAGCTATTGGATTTGTATGAAGATCAGTCCTTGATGGATCAAGGTAAACTCCCATTTTTATGAAAACATGTGCCTGTGGTACTACGTGCATTAAAATTTCACTTCCGTGGATGTATGATTGTGTTATCTTTGTATGTGTGTAGAAGCATTTGCAGCCAAAAACTGCGAGGATGGGTGGAATTCACAGGAATTATTTCTATCTGGGTAACACAAAGGGTACTGTAGTATCAGTATTTGTACTTCAGTAAAATATGAAGTTTTCTTAAATTTAAATTTGTAATAACTCTTTTTGTAAATATGATAGATCAGTTGGTTTCTTTTTCCTTTTTTTTTTCCTGACATGTATCCTAACTCTTTGTTGGCATTTAACATTTTTTGCAGATTTCCTACTGCAGCTGAAGCCCACCCAAAGCTACAGCATTATGTTGGCTGAGCTGCTCCCTACCTACCCACTGCAGGTCTAGACACCTGCGGGTGGCTTGTTCATATGAGCGGACATTTCTGAGTCCCAGCAGAAAGGCATGATGGACCAGGTGAAGGTGTGCTGCAAGCCAGACTTGTCCTGCAGGCTGTGCTGCCTCTTTGGAGCTGCTGCATCTCGCCTGCAGCATCACTGTTGTGGCTGCCACAGCGTTTCTAGCTCGTTTCTGGCCCTGGGGGCTGCCAGCTGACTCAAGCAGCTGCTGGAGAATGGGGTTAACTGAGCTGTGGGATTTTAACTCACTTTGAGCTTTCTTGTTCATGCAGAGTCATTTATTTGAGCACATACCTCAAGAGGAGTCCCTTCTTACCCTACACTCAGGAGTGCTTGAGGGACTGCTGATGCCAAAGTCAGTTTTGCAGGTGGGACTTTATGAACTCCACCCAAGGTGATGAGCTCAAGTAAGCCTTTAGAAGTCAAAGTATATAATAATTTCCTCCTTGGGACAGAACCATTGTAGATACAGCTGCCATCATGCCCTTCCTATTTGAGCTGCTCCTGTAGCACCTCCCTGTGACTTGTTGACAATCCCAAGGGATTCCCGAACTCAAAATCTGTCTTGATATTTGCTTGCTCTGCCCACTCTTTGTATGGCTGCTGTGTACACATGAATCTCCTAAATATAGAAAAGAATACAAAGGGTAAGAAGTTGCAGACATGCTTTACAGCTGCACCCTGGGTGAGCAGCTCGGCTGGCTGCAGTATGCTGCAAGCATGCTGTGGTTCATATTATACCATCTCAGAGCAGACTGGGAGTAGGACATGTCCCATCTGTTAGACAATGCACACAGCAGATGAGTAAGAATGTGTCTTGTAGGAGTATTTCTATAGTAGCAATATACACAAGTGATGAAATGAGGTGGCTGATCCACGTTTCTCCTTCCTGAATCCCCACGAAGGCAGCATTTTGCTGCAGACCTACGTTGCTTGTCCAAGGGCTGGCTGGCAGCATGCTGCCAACAGGCTGCCAGCCCCTGCCAGCAGGATTGAGAAGATGTGGTTTTAACTGTGGAGACAGATGACAAATTACTGTCCATAGATGAATCTCTGAGCAATTGAAGTGTGAATAAACCAGCTCGCAGTGGAAGGAGGCAGTGGATCTGGCAGTGACCACTGTTTGGAAAAGAGTAGGTGTTAATATGCCCAGAGGTCATTTGAGGCAATTAGTAGTCTTGTAACATTCCTTGGCAGGGCACGTGGCAGCCAAACTGGTATTTTCTTACTGTTCAGGAGTGCTGGGGTGTTTGGCAGCAGCTGTGGCCTCCATGTCTTGCTCCACTTTCAGGGTCAACACCAGTGGGGTTGCTGAAATGCCATCCCTCCTGCAGGGGCTGGAAGATGTTCTTAAGAAGCTGAGCATTGGCAACATGGAGGGGAGGAAGACATCAATAATCAATGGCTTTTCTAGGAGAGGGCTGTACCTGGTGAATTGGCTTGGTTCCTATATGATGGAGACTGGACCTGCTTTCCCTACTCAGCAGTGCAGCTGTAGCATTAATGCCCCAAGTGCATATACATCTGCTATGGCTTTTCCTGTTGGCCTGAGCCTGGTCTGCTTCTTCTGTCTCCCAAAACCTATGCACAGGTCCCACAGGAGGGATGTTTGGCACGAGGCCCCCTGTCCTGCATCCTGACCCGCGCACTGGGTGGTCTTCCAAAACAGCCTTTCCCTGATCCCATCTTCAGGGTGTGCACAGATGCTTTTAGTGGTTGCATTGCTTGTCAATCCAACGTGACACAAACCCAGAGGATGAAATGGTGAAAGTCAGGTATGGAAAGTCAGTTGCTGGGGAGCCAGAGGGAAAGCAGCTGGAGCAGTGGCATACCTAAAGCCGTGGCGCGGCAGGGTGAGGGAAGAGGACTAAACCACAGGGACCAAATGGGCTAAATTAGGGTGAGGGGGTGGCTTTGCAGATGCCAGGCTGAAAAAGTTTCAAGCCTGTGTGACGGGGAGGAAGTGAGGACAGAAAAGGGAGAAGGGTATGTGAAATGTTTGTGTCACAACATGGCCTTGAAATGAGAGGTAGAAAGGTGGGGTAAGTGCTCAAAACAAAACTAGGTACTGAGGGCAGGAGATTTGCAGGAGTTCCCAGAATTAGGAAGGGCTTTTGGAAATTACCCTCACAGGCGGGTAGTGGAGTGAGAGTTACGGTCGTGTACTACCACCCCCTTTTGCTGGCAGGCCTCTATCTTTTAATGTTTTAATATTGCATGTGAAATCTTCTATACAGGGCAGTGTACAACAAGATGTATACATCTAAAGACACCTTTATTTTCTTCTGGATAAAGCACAGTTTATGTGACTCAAGAGCCAAAGAACAACTGTCCGGAGTCAGGTGAGATCCATCTAGGAAAGTCCTCATCCCAGCTTTTCATTTGGATGTGTCATCCCAGCTTCACTACCTTCAAGGTAAGTCTGCAAAACGCTTCAGTGAAGCCCCAGGCAAAGTCCATGTGTAATTTATACGGCCACAGCTGGCTGTTGGAAACCTAGGTTAATTCACTGAGTGTATCTTTGCTGAAGCCAAGTGTGCAATGAGATGAAACATGGGCAGCCTTTAACCTTGGGTTTCACGTACAGTGATGCCCGCATGTGGCTGCGGTGCCAGTGCGGGTGTGAGGTCAGGATGTATTTTACACTCAGACCTACAGGCAGGAAAGCATGAAGAGAGGACCGAGGCATGTGGGTCTGCAGATCACACCCAGGACACATGCTGCCATCAGTGAGGCTGCAGAATATTCCTTTCTGTGCAGGGAAGGTTAAGGGGCAGGCAATACGGTTTTGTTCTGCAGTTCAGCGTATTTTGATCAGCAGAAGTGCTCTTTCTTAGCCTTTGATGGTGCCTCAGTTAGAAAGGTGTCTGCTATCCTGCCAGTTAGCACTCCCTATGCTCACAGATTTTAAAAAGGAAAGGGAAGATGGACACATCATTAATGAAGCCCCAGGAGCGGTGCTAGCAAAAGCCAGAACTAGATTCTGACCTGCTCCTGTTCCAGCCCTCGCAGGACAGATGTGCTGGCCGGCACAGGCCACTCGCTGCAGCAAGGTATTGCAAACCTTTTTGTTCTGTAGCTCTGCTGAAAGCAAACATATGGCAAATTAGCCTCCAGGTAGGTGTTGCACCAAATTCAAGGGTGAGGCTAAGCTAATGTAATTTATACATCCTTGTGGGCTCCTTTAAAGTTAAAATAATTCCTGTTACACCAATTTCTACACCCACACTTGTTCTAGCTGCAGCTTTGCCCATCCTTTACTCATCACCTCTGATTTTGGTTCATTCAATATAAAAGAGAAGATGGGATTTACAAGGCCAGTCCCAGATTCATACATCGTCTTCTCCTCTTGGATCTCCTTCTGGTGCACTCCTCAGCTTTTCCACTGGACAGTGCACAGGCAGGGACTTCTTTAACCTGGCTTGAACTCAGGGCTCTGCACAGAGCCGTCTTGGCCAGCGGGACCACATCAGTGCCCACTTCATGGATGTTACAAAGAGATGATGGGTGCTCATCTAGATCCCCCAACAAAAAGCTTTTACAAATAAATCTCCATGCAGAATGATGCTGCAAGAGCTTGCAGCACGGTGGTGACAGCATTTTCAGCCATTTCTGAATCTGGGTTTTCACATACTGCAAACTGATGAATTAATTGTAGCCAGGAATATATCCTTCAGCTGCTGGAAGTTCATGAGCAGTGTTAAGAGAAAGGCTCACTCACTGAAACTAGTTTGCAATTTCCCACTCCATCACCTAATAAAGAGCCAGAGCCAAACAGACCAAGTGTGAAAGCTCCTTTACAGCCAAATTTCATAGTACCACGGTACACTGGCACATAGTGTATGTTTCCTGTGTAAAATCCATTCACTCACTGGAAGACTTTGAGCAAACACCAAGAAAATACTTAGCAAAAGAAAGGGGGGGTGTGGGCGGGGCAGGTGTCTGTACAATATTGCTTCTGCTGCCAGAATGGATGGGGGAGCCGCTGTGCACAACGGCCGTGGCATTGCGTTTGCATTCAGCTGGTTGCAGGTGGGGAGCTTCACACTGCAGAGGGGCTGGATCAGCCAGAGCCCAGCGCTGATGGGCAAGCTGTAGGGACTCTTGAAAGTCCCTTGTAGGGCCCTATAGTTTTCTTCCATAAGGAGATGTGAAGATTTTAACAGCATAATATAAAAAAATTACTTACCATTTGTGGCTGATCTGTTAACCAGCAGGAGCTGAACAAGATTCCAAAGGTGAGGATTTGAGGTGGGGGCAGTGGTGCTGTCAGTGAGCCTGCAGGGAGTGGGCGGGTGTACCCCTGCCCAGCATCACCTGCAGGGCCTGTCCCTGGTTTCAGCTCAATTTAAATTGGATTCTTCATTCGACCTCTTCCCTCTTGCTTTAAGCTTTAAAATGTTTTAAAACATTAGTGTTAAAATGATTTCTGTTGAACCAAATATAAACAAATAACTTCTATGTGATTTGGGCTAGTTTAGAATCAGCAGTTCTAAGCAGGACGCTAAGTCTGATTGTGTCGCCCAACTCTGCAGTAACTCCTTTGCTCCGTGGATGCTGTTTTCCACCAAGCTACTAAGCACGCAGCAGGGAATGTCCTGTGTCTCAGCTTGCCGGTCAGTCCAACCTGCTTTGCCTCACCCATTCAGGAAATTAAGTCGAACACCAGGTCAGGAGTGTGCAAAGTATAAATGATTGTTTATTTTGCTGTAATGTTTTGTGGTAGGATTATCTCAGGGAAGGCAATATTGCTGTTCCAGACAAAAAAAGAAGGCAGGGTTTTGTTTCCAGTCAGTTTAAAAGATCATAGCTCCTGGATGTCCTGCCTGTATTCTTTTATAATAGATTATTTTTATGCAGCTCATTATCAGCAATTTTTACATTCTGTCATGAAGAGCTCTGTCTCACCTGCTCCGTGACCAATTCCTTGTCTCTTCTTGCAGAAAAATCCTGATCAGGGAATATGCCTAAAAACCATCATTTTAAGAACTGAACCATTGTCATCCATTTTAGAAGCAGCTGTGCATAGATAGGAATCCAACCAAATAAACTTCTGAGTAGGCTGGCGGTGAATTTGAGCTTGCTGCCTTTCTGAAAGTAAGCTTTACCCAGTGTCACACAGGCCAGCATTTGCCTACTACAGCTGAGTAGCTTTGCTTTCCTCTCTTTTATTTCCTTCACTTTTATATAAGAACAGATCAAAGCCATAGAGATGCTTGTGTACATTGTGTTACATCTTCCAGGTTCATGAAATTAAATCCCCCAGTTCTGCTTTCACATGGCACTGGGGGAGTGGACCAGCTAGTGGAGGCAGGAGAATGGAAAACAGACCCGGAGGAAAGAAAACAAAGAAATACCAGAAAATTGCAGCAGTGATAAATAAGGCAGAACAGTAGGGAAGAACCAGGAGGAGAGTGGGTAAGAGATAGACATTCCTTTCCTGATTGGAAGGAGCCTTCAGTGCAGTCATGTGTTACTATTTCTGACACTGGGTGGGGGGGTGGGGAGGGCAAACCCTTCTGCGTCAAGAATGAGGAGTAAGTGTGTGCTGCATGCCTACCTCACAAGATCAAATTTTTATGAAGAGTAAGAAGATAAAATGCCTGGTATGCTCGAGGGGCAGGGCAATTGTAAAGATCAAAACGGTTGAGTTTACTTCTTGCCTTCCTATGCAGCCCAAGGTTATTTAGTTAAACTCTTAATACACAAATGGGAATTTTGCTCAATGACTCCAGTATCATTCTTCATGCAGTTTTTTCCTCCTGTCTCTGTCTTCTTTTTTGTTTGTTTGTTTTGTTTGAACTACCCATAAGGTGTGATTCAGTAACAGATTTTTTAAAGAAGGGGTTGCTGGTGTGGGTTGGGGTTGTTCTGGTCAAAGAGGTGCTTTGATTTTTCTGGCCCGCCTCCGGGGCTGGGGGACAGAGCAAGCAGAAACACTGGTACCAGCATGAGTCAGCATCTGATTCCTGGGACATCTGGATGGCGTGAGGGTAACTGCTTTTCTGTTCCATGAGAAAATTAAATTGGGGTCTTACTGTAGGCACCTTGTGGGTAATGCAACTTAAGCAAAATTTGAACAGAGAGAGTTTCTTCTTTTGTCCAAAAAAATGAGGTAACTGGGAAAAGAACAGTGGTGGTTGGGCATTTAAACAAACTCTTGCAGCATGAAGTATAACAAGGACAAACTGAAAGGTAACTTCTGCTCCGTAAGATCAGGTAAGAATTGCAGGAGCATCTTCAGAGCTGCAGCAGCTGTAGACCTTAAACTAGATGCAAAGTGTGCAAGCAAACATTAGAAGGCAGATACGAGGCCTCAAGCCCCAACTCTTAAGGTTTTTTTTATCCCCACCCCCCAAACTAACAGAAGATACTTCTTTCTTTTTACTTACAGCTTTCAGCTGCTGCAATTACAACACAGATACATCTGCAGAAGGTGCAATATTGCATCTTTCGAGATATTTAGGCTTCCAAGCACATTTACAGCTGATCTCTACACAGCTGGGAGATTTACAGAGGGAAATCAGCTGTAACAGGCTGTAGTGTGTGCTGGACATACCAGTGCTGCACCCTGCTCTCCTCCAGCTTCTGCAGGCATTGCTGTTTTCCTTCTACCCCCAGAGTCCACCTATTGCAGAAAGGCAATAAAGAGACTTCTCTAGGAAAAGAAAGCGTCTGCCTGTAAACACGAGACCTCCTCAGTGGCATTCTGTGTATTAGGAACCATCATCTGGCAGACAGATATTTTCAGGAATCCCTATTACAGCACTTCCCAACACCTTGAGTAAACTCCAGCGCTATCTATTTGTTGTTGGAAGCCACAGGAGATGTAATTTACGGCATTCTTGAGCTCTTCCCTGCAGATTTCATTGCCAGTTGGAACTGAGAGAGAGGGCTGAATGCACACAGCTTGCTTCTTTTAACCCATCAATAAAATAGGTATTTTATCATCTCAAGGATTTGGTGTTTCTTCTGCCTGAATCCATCTGTCTTGCTAGTTAAAAACCAGTGTATGAAAAAGACTTTGAGGTAGTTCTTGCCCACACAAATAGATTAGTCCTCCTTGAATAAACAACTAATCCTCCAAAAATACATCCTCCTCCTTTAAAATATATTTAAGGCTACAACTTAAATTAATATTAAGAGTTTCAATGTATTGAGGGTTTAACATGGAGCGTAACTGCACAGACCCTCCTGGAGAAATTTCTCTTATGTGAGACTTCACAGTATTTTGTAATAATATGAGGGGTTTTTTTCAAACAAATAATGCTTTCTATTCATAGTATCAAAATGTGTAGATGTGGCACTTGGGGACATGGTTTAGTAGTGGACTTGGCCGTGTTAGCTTTACAGTTGGACTCGATGATCTTAAAGGTCTTTTCCAACCCAAATGATTCTATGATTCTATTAAAACATAAAAAAAAGGTGATGAATTTTGACAAAATGTACTGCAAATCTAATTTGGTGGAACTTCACGGGTCTGTTTTGGTATCTCAGTA
Organism: Aegotheles bennettii; assembly: GCA_013398125.1. NCBI lineage: Eukaryota > Metazoa > Chordata > Aves > Caprimulgiformes > Aegothelidae > Aegotheles > Aegotheles bennettii. The sequence goes on along the minus strand of VZRW01010969.1, from coordinate 109,571 downwards.
GGGAAATATATTCTCATTCTTGCACAGATGTGATGTCACCTTAATTTTTATTATTGAACATCCTTAGGACTAAGGTTTGCTGAAGCTGAAGCTATGATAAAGAAATACAACTATTGTTGGGTCTAACAACATAAAATGACATCGCATTTGGTCAACAACTTTCTTTTTTTCTCTTGGAACAGTGTGAAATGATACTGGCTGTTGAATTTCTGAAGGTCGAACTCAGCTACTGTATGTAGTCAACATAAATCTACAAGAAAGCATGTTTGCAGTATACAAACAAAACTGGAGCAGTAAAAGCTGTTACTCTGCTGATTCTAGATCTTCCTCATTTTGCTTTGCTCAGATGCATAGTTTAACTGAACATGAAGTTAGACAAGTTAGGTGGCTTTAGGCTAGATCTTTACTTTGGCTTTTAAAATACTATTACTTTGCAATGTAATGGCTGGTTTTGCTCTTTTTTGATGTACTAACAGCTGGATGTCCTTTTCTCATTATTATCACCATCATCATTACCATCATCATCATCATGAATAACCTCTACTGTTCCTGTTTTGTTCAATATTGTTCTCTTAAATGCCCACTGTATGCAAGTGCCTGCACACACATACACAGAATGTCCCCATGACAAACTGTCCCGCTGCAGTCCCCCCAGCTAACGTGTGTGAGAGCTTCGCCAGTGGGGCCAGCCAGGGCCTTCAGATGCTACCAACCCCGGTGGAGAAACTTCATTCACTCACTGAATATACCACTTTGTTGTTATTGAAGAGAAAGAAATCGCAGGTCTAAAAATCCTGAAAGGGAGCCATAGAGTACTGGCTGTAGGTCCTAAATCTTTTATTTTGTTGTTTATAGCAGGGTCTTCAGGTTTTTTTGCTAAGGATCCCATATTGACCTAGGAAACTTCTAGGGCACTCGGATTTCTGGTCTGAAAGGCGTTAAAAAACGAAATACAGCCTTTACTATTTTTTAAAAAAGTTGTCAGTTCATTTTGTATCCTCTGCCATATGCAGAATAAATGCCTGTATAGTGTAAAAGTCTCATCTGAACTGGTCCACGGTTTCTGTAATTTCCACGTTTAAGGATTGAGGAATAAAATTACTGTAACTGGTCTGGACAATGCTCTGACTCAGGCCATGTGCAAGATATTTTTTTAAAAATTGGTTATTATTTTATTCTACTGTAGAATATATCTTTGTGTGTACATATGCATTGTTTATGTATGTATGTTTATCATGTTCCATTGAACTGTCTGATATAGATCTTAGGCAAAGCAAGGTGATTTCTTGAATTGCAGTGGTTTTAATTTTTCCAAGCTTTAAGTCAGCACTGTCCCTTAAACTATTGATTACAGATTTTGGTATAGTATCTCCTATACTTAGGAGAAGTTTTGCACACTGAATGTCATGTGAATTGTCCATTCCCAAACTGAAGCTGGGACCTGGGCAGAAGAAATAAAATTTCACAAAGACTGAGGCTCAGAGAAAGCACTTGCTAAAAGCTGCACTCTTTTTTTTGTGTGCTTTTCCACCAGTGCATTAGAAAAATGTAATTTATAACCTTCTGAACAAGCTAAATCTCCCTTTGTCAGGTCAGCAAAAAAAAAAAAATTAAATCCAACTGTGGTAAGGAAGGATTTAGAAAATCAAATGATGGGAAAAAAAATCTTCATCTTACTCAACTGACCCTGCTGTTGAAGCTGTGGCACTTGCTAGAAGCCTTAACGTGCCCTAAATCAGCCACCATCTCTCTCAGCACACTATTAGAAAACATTTCCGCTAATCTCATCATTCACTGCTGTTGTGAAAAGCAGCAGGCTCACGAGCAAATCCACCCACTATTTTTTTATCCTATTGAAAGCGCTACCTTATCAGACATAATCCAAATGGCTCATATGCAATGTGAAGAGCAAGTGGGTTTTACCTACACCCATGCCAAAACTAAATATGTATTAAATTGCACCCTGCCAGCACAAAGTGTGCATTGTGTGGCTTCGCTCAGCAGTACCCAATCTCGGCTTGCTCCATGCCTGATAAAACACTACAGCTCCCTTCTGTACCCTTTTTTTTTGAAAGGGTGAAACAAAGCAGCAGTCTCTGCACTGGAATGTGCTGCAGGTAGTGATCTAAACCTCCATCACGAAGTCAGCAAGAGGATTAATTTAATGTGTGAAGGTTGTTGCTTGGAGGGACTTCACAGGAATGCAAACCAAGGGCTCTCAAAGAGCCCACAACAAAGGGAAGAGCCATGTGATCGCAAAGTCATGCTAGGACGAGGAGTGCTGGATTAAGAGCTTGGACTACCCTGTAGAAAAGGCAGGAAACACTACTGTATTGAAAAGCAATGCAAGCAGGGAATAGATTGTGGGGTGTTTTTTTATTTTTATTGTAGATCTCTTTTAGAAAGATAGTTGGATAGACAATTGCAGCCTTGATAATGACACATATCTAATACAATCAAACATCTATGCAAGTTTTATGCTCACATATGTGATTTGTTTTAAATTGTATGTTGTTTCCAGATTAAACTGAACAAATACCTGTTTTTCAATTCCTGTTTTTTTTCTTGATTTATATTTAGGTTTTGGCAGGGTCACACTATTGTGATCCTGGCAGTGCTGAGAGTTGATATTTTTATTGACACAGAGTGAACTAGCAAACATGCCATGTGCTGCATTGCACTTTAGGTGGGCTGGGGGAGTGGACTGCTGCCATTTTTGACAGCCTCAGCAGAAGACAAGTAGAAGACTACTCCTGAGTGAAGCACATGAGTACAGTCACATAAGAAGACCTTGCTATTCTGGGAAGGCGCTCCCCAGGTAAGCTCTGAAATATGTACTTAAAAGACTGGAGAAATAGCAGCAATACACAGACAAGAGCTAATGTGAAATTTGCAGGAGGAAACGAACAACAGGGACAGGAGCAGCTTCCAATTTCTCTCAAACTTTCCCAGAAAAACCAGTAGTGCTACAAATTCTCTACCACAAACAATATGGCTTTATGTTACCTACCATCCTTATCTGGATTCAGTTTCCAGTCACTGCTTCTTATGTCTTTACCGTAAGTAGTTATGTAATTATATGCAATTATAAAATTATTGTTTCTTCTCAGTCCTCTAGTCTTGTCAGTCAAACCACACCACCCCTTTCTTAATCATTTAAATTGTACAGCCTCCCATTTGAGTATCATTTTCCTGAATCTTTCCAACACATAAAACTTCTGGACAATGTTTGAAAAATGGCCTAAATCATCATGGGTAATTAAGTCTTCTCTGTTGGTATTTTCTAATTTCCTCTTTCTTCAAGCAAGATTTGAAGCTACTCCTGGCTGCTGCAGAGCAACACAAGTGCAGGCTCTGTTGATAGTAATCAAGGCCCATGATTAGTGCATCCTTCTCTGTTTCAAAAGTACAGCTACTCTCGTTATTTACATATCTATCTTGTCTGAAACAGTCCACTGTGTGGAGTACTTGGTTTTCTTTTCAAAGACATCATACAGACAGAAATCTGTGGTGCTTACCAGCTTTTTTTTTTTTTTTTCTCGGGAAGCAAAATTTTGAAAAGGTTTTGGAGCACTCAGATTTTAAGGATTGATGTTAACTTACTGCTTCTTCAAGGTCCTCCAGCTTAAAGAAGGATGCTACTGTTAAACAGCAAGCATCTCAAGACAAAGATGTACCAAATCATACCATAATTTTAATACAATTAAACCACTATGGAATTCTAAAAATAATAAAACAATTGATCACTAACTTTGTAAAGAATGCTATTATTAATTTGAGATCAACAAACCAAGACCAGTTCATTTAACATTTTATTCACAAGTAGAAAAAGTATTACAAAATTATTTATACAATATTTTAATTTACATTCCTTAAAGGAGTATTTGAAACAGCACTATAAGTCCCTAGACATGATATGTGGGCAGTCTAAATGCAGTGGTAGTATATGTTTGCTATTGGCATGTAAAACACTGCTTGCCATGGGCAATATAAAAAAGACCAATTTGGTTAAATTAAGGAAAAAAGTATATACACAATATACACATACATTTAAAAAGCACTCTCTTCATTTTTTCCTCCCAATTTGCTCTCAAGCTGTCTGTCACTCATTTAAAGAAATGAGTATTTTTCCCTAGTTGCCGCACAAAAACAATTATATGAAGTGTAAATTCCAATGGGAAAACATACTTACTGTGGCAGATGCTGGCAAAAGTTTTGAACATAGCATTCTAAAGAACTGCTATTAGTGAAAAGTTAAATCTCTATATGTTCTAAAAAATTCTTGCTGTATACTGAAATGCACATTGGATTTTTTTTCTATTTACAAGTATATACAAAGAAGCATAAATCTCTTCACATACACGTAGTGAGAAATAATGTTTTGTCACTTCTTAAATGTATGAAAGTATCCAAAGTATTCAAAATTATTCTTATTTGACTACAATTAGCTTGATAACTGTTATTCATGATTTTTGCACACATGAATAATCTCACTGGTTTTTAGCTTAAGCATTTTACTGCCTTGGCTGCATATACTGTCTTTAGCTATTCTTCTGCAGGTTCAGCCTTCTACTGGGTGCTTCAAAGCAAAAGTCTTTTTCCATTATGGAATATGAATACTGTCTCAACATTTCCATTGCCACACAAACCATGTGTGGAAAGATGAGTAATATTTGTTGCAAATTTGCATTTGTTTTGCTGATTGCTTTCCTTTTGTCAAGGCACATTGGGTACTTTAAAGACTAATTGCTAGAATTCATCACTGGCAGGTTTCAGCCTGTTGAATGTAATGAATCAGTAGAGGTTACTGGGATTACTCACAGAATTGAAAACTATTTTAGGGATAAAAACGGCTGCAGAGTAAGTGTTATTATGGTGTGTGGTGCAACAAACTGCAGGTAAAATCTTGAGGAACAGCAGTGAGGGCAGAGTTGGTAATTTACTAGGCGTGCTCACAACACTGGGGATTCAATTCGGATGTGTTTGGTGTTTTTTTAATATTATGAATTAATTTTTGTATTTTGTGTGGAAAAATTGAATTTACACAATACTACAGTGAGAAGGACAGTGACATACATGAAAAAGCCTGCTAAATCAATGAATTAGGTCACCATGAAGCTTGACCACTGAAAATAATGCATTACTAAAAGATATTTGTAATAGTCCCATTATATGAATACTTTCATGGCACACCTGCTAAAGTTTGACATTTTGATGTGACAGTTGATTACAGTTATTTTAACATCCCAAAATTACATGCTCTAACAACAAGTGCAGTATTCCAATACTGAGACTACAATTAAACACAACACTCCTATCTATATGGCTGACTTTCATTACAGTAAACCTAATTTATAGCTAATCTCCTGCTAGATTTAACAAAACAATGCCTCCTCCCACAAATGTATTAATTGGATGGAGGGCACTTCAACCACACATATTGTAACATGCAAATTCTTTAACTCCCCAAATTAGCTTATTGACTACAATGTAATATATAATAAAAGCTTCAGTTTATCAATAGGTGATCCTTGCATAAATAGAAATGTTTATTTTTTTAAGTCCTTCAACAGCAGGAAACTGATTTAAAATTAGAACCAGCCGAAAAACCCTAATGCATGCATAAATGTGCAAGCAGAGAAACTGGCAACGTCTTGTCCCATGCCTTCTGACATCTGTAGCCATATTTAAGATGCCTACCTAAACACACTGAAGAAGTATTTATATTTCTTGCTGTATTTACATATAATTTTAAGCTCATTCCATTAGACTTTTTGAGAATCTGAGGGAAAAGAAAGTTCTTTTTTTAAAAGAGATGCAAAAGGTCGTAAATCCACTTTCAGAGTTCTTCTAGTATGCTCCTTGGAGTTTCACTTTACAGCTGTTACGGCTCAGATGCAACTGCTCAGAAGGTGTGAAATGATGCCATTTTTTTCCAGCTGATTTTGAAACCATGCAACAATGAAGACCAGACTAAGTTTGATGAGAATTAGCAGAGGAGCATTAGGAAAGCATTCAATTTTAATGCTGAGAGAAATAGCTTGGTTTCCTAAAAGAAAGTGATAGAATAGTGGTTACACAAACTCATAAAAAAACTTTATGTATGTCTATACTTGGCACAAAACTAAAAATACACAGCTATACTTGCTTGCTGTACAAATTCACCTAAATCTGAAAACTGAACTTGTAGTAAAACACCCATTAAAAACTTATATTTATGTCCACACAAATAAAAATATGCTATCTTCTGATTTTATCACATTATTTATTTTGCAATATAATAATGAAGTATGGCCCTATGCAAAACTGTAGTGCATCCACATGCATTAAAAAGCCCATCCTTCCCTCAAAATATTTCATAAAGACAAGAAAGATGAAGGGCAAATGAAAGAAAATGGGGTAGACTGAGATGAAATCATTTTCTTGGAGTTCTATAGTTGGTCAGAGTTAGGCCTGAAAATGCATCTCAGATAAGCCTAGTCCCGGTCCTGTCCCTCAAATGCTACTTAAATTTCTCTGTCAAAGATGCATATATAATGACGCAGTGTAGAGTCTGAATATGGAGAAATTGTCTAAAATGAATAAGTAAGGTCTATTAAAGAAAAAAGTGAAGAAAAACCTAACCCATCCAGACCATCCTGCCCATTCAGAATTATACACAAATCTCAGTAGTAATGCGTGATAGTACAAAACCATCAAAGAATATAGGATTTTGAAATGTCAGAAAAGATGTCTCCATATAAATATGAATCAGTAAGAAAATTTACAATTTATATATCGTAACAAGCATGGTGAAATGCAAGTTAATTTTTGTAGTGATATTTTGAAATTTTGTGGTTCCTTTCATCTAGAAAAACTCTAAATAATATTAATCACATACCTCTGAAATTGATACATGGCTTAGTGGGATAAAATCCACAAACTTTTAATTTTTTTAAAGTTTTTAATATGGAAATACAGCCCCTTAAAACACCAAGAGAGTGTTCAAGTTCCATTGATCACTGCTGAAAAACTAGGAACTAGCAGTGTCGAGATCTGCAGTTAGGGCCATGTCATTATTGTTCTTTTCTATATATACCTAGAGAATACGACTACCACCTGGTGATATTCGGCATATACCAGAATGAAACTATGGCAGTTGCTATGTGACATATGGGCAGTTAGTGCCAGACATTGCTACAGACAAAACTACATACTGCAAATACTATATTGAGAACAATATGTGCGACCTAGATAAGGTTGATACTTTCAGTGACAGCAGTAGATTTTCAGGGTGATACATGAGTTTCATTGAAGTCAATGGCAAAAAGATTCTTAACTTATCAGTTTGTTTACCTCCCTTTCCTCCTCTTGAAAATGTCACCTAAAGAATTAGGGTTCGATTTACAAAGAATTAACTACCACATTTACATGTTTTCAGAATGTTGTTAAATACCAATTACTTTCTACTTCTTATTTAAGAACAATATGAAAGTGGCATGCAAACCAAATGGAAGAGGATCAAAGCAAGACAGTTTCATTTCTGCAGATGACCCAAAATTTTCGTAATTACAGATAGCGTAATTTTTAAATTAAGTTTGGTGGATTATTAATATTAGTTGCAACTGCTTCTGTTCCTGCCTCTGTATACATTCACAGAAGACCATTTCAGCATGAGACTTGAGTAACAACACCAGTACACATGCTGTACCTTGGGATCCTTTCACAGATTAGCTACTAATTGCCCTAAATTACCTCCAACAGTAGAAAACGCTGTTTTAAATAAATACAGAGCAGCTAATATTCAAAAAGTTACAATCGTGAAGCAGTAGCAGAGTGACTTTTGTGATAGTTTTATTCTTATGCAGTAGAGATGTTTGTTTATCACCTCTTCTCATTTTGACCTCAGACCTGCATTTTCTCCAAGAATGAGAACACCGAGCTTTATAAATTAGATTATATTTTATGGGCAAACTTATGGAATGTTTTATCTGATGACATGGGAATATGAATGGCATTAAAAAGTGTTTGAGATTCTCTCTTCTGTTTCTGCAATTGCTGTAGTAACTTCACAGAAAAGGCTTTGTAAATATTTTTGGATGAACACTTGCATGTCTTTTATACTTTGTTTATAATGGCAAAGACAAGTTCTCAGTTCTTCCCCCATAAAAAAAGACTAGCCTTACATAATAGTTTGGTTGCAAGGCTATTAAACTGATTTTTTCACACTGAAATGTAATGAAAAAAACCCCCTGATAAAACCTGTCTGGTGTACAGACTTACTCTTGTATTCTGGCTCACATTATCTCAACATTACAGTTTGAGTAAATATACCTTTCAAATCCAGTCAATAATTTAAAAACGTGAAACCGTTGGATCTCTGGTAGAGTTCTAATTTATTTCAGCAATACCTAGGTGTAACCTATGGAGAAACACAACCCTACAACTTCCTACTATTCTATTTTTATCTAGCTCTACGTGCCTTGATACTCATTCTCACTACTTTGTAGCTATGGTTTTTTACCTCTTTATCAGTCTGTAGAGTCATTTGCTGTTCCATTACGCTTTGTCTTTGGCTGGGTTTCAGCAGCCGCTGAGTTCTGAGGTGGTGAAACTTCTGTGCATGTTCTATGTTTGCAGATTTCAAAGGACTTTGCAATGTTTCCATCAAGAGATTTAGCTGAAATAAGTACTTCACTTAGATCCTGGTTATTATCCGACTCAACAGTGGCTGCATTTTCAGTCTCAGGACTGCAGGATTTTGCAGATCCTCCAGCCAGTTCTGAATATGATTCACAGAACGAAACGCTGTCACAACAAGCTGAGTTTTGCATAAGAGGCCAAGCATCTGAAATGTCTCCACAGGTAGAGTGTGAAAGAGAACCAAGGAAAGTAGGAATCATTTCTCCAACAGAACCAGCCCTGCAAAAGGATAAAAACCACATGGTTTCAAAAGCATTCCAGAAAATATTATGTGTTGTAATTATCAATAATTACATCATTAATAATGATAGATATTTCATGAACGTTTAACAGGGTTATATTAAGTTAATATTCTAGAGGCACGCCATACAAACAATTATTTTGAAAAGGAATACAGTTTTTTCCTCATCTGGAAATGAAGAAAGCTCTGGAGAACACTAATAAAGGCAGAGGATGCCTAGAGACCTTCACAGTGTGAGTTTAGGGTTTTAGAAAACATGAACTGCAGTTGGGGTTGTTTATAGTCTAAAATCCAGAAATATGATAAAAATAGTATCTTATGGTTCAGATACAAAGACTTTCAAAGAGGAAGGAATTTATTTTTTCTCAGTGTAGCTGGGGGGGAGGTGGGGACTGCAGCAAGAAAGGTGTTTGGTAAGACTGGAATCTCCAACACTCTGTTCTTTTTCAAAAACACAGGCTAGACAAGTATCTAACAGAAGTAAAAGAAGTAGTGGGTTCAGATCGGGAAAAAGGGATAGACAACAAGACTGTAGAGACTTCTATCTGCTTGATTTCAAATTGAATGTGCATTCATAGAATCAATCATAGAATCATAGAATCATTTAGGTTGGAAAAGACCTTTAAGATCATTGGGTCCAACCATTAACCTAACTAGCTCTGCAAAGCTCACTGATAAACCATGTCCCTATGTACCATGTTTACACAACTTTTAAACACCTCCAAGGATGGCAATTCAATCACTTCCCTGAGCAGCCTGTTTCACTTTAGATTTTTCAGTTTATTCTGTATAGACTTCAAAATGTGAAAATAAAAGTTTTTCTCCTATTCTCTTTCATGTGGAAAGGACAGAATATTAATGAAGGGCGAGGATTTTTTATCCTCAAGAGGATTATTTTTATTTTACAGAAAATGGAAGAAAGTGGAAGTAGAAACTCAATATTACCTATCCCAAATGTATTTAAGGTGCACAATGATACAGACATGTCTGAGTGCACTATACATGCCTATCTCTGTTGAAAGCCCAGTAATGGTTTTTACTACAATATACCAAAATCAGTATTAATAGGTATTAAACGAAAAAGATTTTTTATTTCTAAAAACTGTCTACAGATTTGTAAAACTGCAAAGGCTATATTAAGTTTCATATATAGTAATAATTTGTGTGACACAACTCATCCCACATTAACATTGCTATAACAGATTTTAAGTAGCCTTACTCATTTACAAAACACGATGCTTTAATAACACAATATACACACGAAGCATTTTTATAGATGAGGCCAAAAGTCAGGACAATGCACCACAATTGGAGGAAATACATTATTTTGGCAAAGGAAATTGAAGCAAACTCCATTTCTACTGGAAGGAACCACGGGATCTTTGATGTCCACATAGCATGGATATGACATTTATTTTTAAAGCCTTAACCAAAAGATCCCTCACAAAGTACACAACTCCCAATTTGTCAGCTTTGGTGGTATAAAAGTATGACTCAAGCTTGCTGGTATTTAAACAAGTTATTATAGAAAATTTAGGTGTTTTGTATCTTGTACTTAGGTCACTGAGTCACCTTGCATAAACAATACCTATGAAGAAGCTGCCTCTACATTTTCTGTTACATTTGGCCATAAGAACTAAACAGCTGGAGACCAGTTTAAACCTTACATGGAAAATAGTTCTAGCTAAAAGGAATAAATACATCCTGTGTTATAATCTGTATCCAGGAAACTCTGAATGACACCATAAATTTTATATATTTAGCTCATGGCACTGCTGTAGAAGTAACCACTCTACTACTGTATTTGTATTCAGCTGACTAGAAGAAAGTAATGTTACAAACTTGTAGAAATTAAGAATTACTAGATATTTCAAATCTCATGTTATTAAGAGCTTCTAAAAAAGAACATCTTAATTTCACTTCTAAACTGTTACTTAATCCCCCTAGATTCACAAGTTTATGCAGCACCTTGCACCCACAGCAGAAGAGGGGGTCATCAAAGCCTCTAAGGTACCACAGACTAAGAGGAAATCTCTCTGCTTGTGAGAGAAGTAAGTCACTTCTTCATCAGAGAAACTGATGCATCATGTCAGCATTTACTAATTAATACTTAAAATCAACTTTTCACCATAAGCCTGATTTTGTACAAAACAGGAGTATATGGCTACAGTTCATCAAAATCCCTCATTTCATTCCAAACAGTTATTTAACTGTATAAATATTAAATTGATTGCATAAGGAATAATTAATATTTAATAAATTTTTTAAAAACTAGGTTACCTTTCGTTAAGCGTAGTCTGTGAGTGGAAAACACAATTGTGACTGCTATGGTCCATGCTACAGGTTTCATCACAGCACAATGATGGAATCAAGTGAACTGGTCCTAAGGAATAAAAGTTAATTTAATAATGTTAAGTGTTAAAGCTCTGTATAAACTTAGTCTCTGTAATCTTTCAAACTTCAACATTAGTTTCTCAGTTACATTATAATAGATGGATTGAGAAAAGAGGTTTCTTACAGCAAAAAATAGGTTCTTTATTATTTTACTTCTAAAAGCCAAGCCAAGCCACTCCTCCAGGAATTATACAGATGCCAGTCATGATTATCTACTTTTAAAATTAATTTACTTTTGAATTAGATATATATGAGGAATTACCACATTCTGAGTTAACATAGGACTTTCACATAACTTATGTATTCCTAATATATGTATCACAAACATTATGTATTTGTTAACATCATAAATGCATCCGTTCTGATACTACTTCACAAAATTTCAATGATTTGAATTGTTCAGGTTTTTAATGTCCTTTAAAGTTCGTATAATGTTCTTAGATACTGTATGGTAAATCATTCACACCAATTTAAGCCTCAAAGCCAGATGCAGTGCTATTTTCATCAGAAATAGATGAGATAGACATTTAAAGCTATTTTTTAAGTGAAGGGTCATTGGAATGAAAACATAAGAAATATCATAACCAAATAGCTTAGAAATTCTATTAAGAAATAAGCCTAGGACATAGGGTAGTTTGACAATATTAGTTCTGTAGTTAAAGTTAAATGTCACAACTCAAGTGTTAGATAAATATTTATCATGCCACAAAGTCACTTTTAAGTAGACCTAACATACCACATGTCTGTGATGTGCTTCTCTGGCACTGGCAACAAGTTTTGTGGTCATATTCATTTAGCCGTGGTCTATCAAAACATGACAATTCAGAGCCATTGTAGTGAATGTCTTGTGATCTCAGAGACCCTTTGGACAAAACGAAAAAAAAAAATAAATAAGTAAATTATACTCTTTTTCCTGTTCAGAGCCTCTTCTCTTCATAGAATGCTTAAATGTCATATTATTTCCATACATTTTTCAACTGAAAGATTCACAGTGATCGTGTGGTTTCCTACAATGCAAACCACAGACTTTGCAACCCTAGAACAGCTGCTTCAACTACAGACTCTTCTAGGAAGACATCTGCTCTTATTTTGGTGATGATTTGAGAGCATATCTTATTCACTGTTACATTTTCCTAGTGTTTAATGATTCTCAGTGATTCCCATATGAAATTTTCCACATTCAGCTTTTAGCCACTGGGATTTTGTTTATGTTATCTTAAAGAGCTTTATATTAACAGCAGAATTCCTTTAATCTGTATAATTGTAGGCCAAGGCAAATGAGTTACTAAATTTCACTAACTGAAGTTTGAATTCACTATGTCAGAATTTCTTAAAACTTACATTGTAAAGCATCTTCTAGGTTAGGAAAAATTCTTACAATGCCTCTCTGAATCTTTTTTATTTTCGCTTGTGTTGTGTAACAATTGTAACATCAGTTCTTCCTAGTTACTGTTCTTGTTTAACATCCAGTGTTCATTAGATGCTATAGACAGGTTTTAATAAAAGTTTTTTAAATGATAAATGGGAATAGAGTGATTTTGACTTTCCTCTTTCTTAATTTAAATTAAAGGGCAGAAAAATGTTTATTATAAACAATCTGTGAATTAAATTGATGAGCTGTTATGGATTTTTTTTAAAATTTACAATTCTAACTGGCTTAGGCATTTAATTAATCTTTAATATGTCCATAAAACCAAAATTGTTAATGCCAAATCTGCTAGCCACACTGCCCACAATCATTATCTTAATGAACTAAGCTGGTATTTCCACATTGGCACTGCAACTCTATAATGACATCCCAGTTTGGATCCCAAATGGTCCACATATATCTGTGCAGCATCTAACAGAGCATGGCACAGAATTAATGCAATTGGATTATTTCTGGACATCTGCACAGCATTTTCTCAGTAGAAGCTGAAACATCCACACTGAGCTGGCTAACATGTATGGCTACATAGTCTTGGCCTTCTGGTAGCTTGTCCATCTCAATGCTAAACCTGATTGAACACTGCAGAAATTTCATTTATTTACCTACAGAAAGATTTGACAAACTAATACTAGTATATGAATATTATGAAGAAACAGTAATAATCAGAAACTTACAGCTTGGTTTCTTCTCCATAAACTGCCTCTTACAATAGATAACACAAAGAATAAGGAGAGCTAAGAGCACTGTTGCAAGTGCACTGCATATAACAGCCGCTAGAGCAGTATCCCGAGGACTGGAAGCAGTTGATGGGATCTTCACAAGGTTTACTTTGGTGGTACCTGAAATAAAATTAAATAAGAATTAAGGCAAACTGTAAACATTTCAGGAATATACAATCATGTAAATCAAAGTCCAGGAAACAGAAGAGGTTTGTAGCACAGGAAAGAATGGATGTTCCATTTGCTTATGTATAACGATTAGTTGCACATAGAAATATATATGGTTTATCAGCAACCACATTATGAAAAAAAATAATATTGCAAAATAAGTGGTAATGAATGGAGGTGCACACAAATGCATTCTGCCATGAGAATGGAATCAGATCTTAACCATGAAAACAAAGACCTCTCAATTTTTAACGTTGGGTGATTTTAATATGGAGAACATTTCCTAGTGTATAGTTGAGAAAGCTACCCACTAGAGGGAGTCACAAATACATGAACTTCCCTTAATAAGGAAACTTTCTGAATACTAAGACACCCATAGAAGCTCAAATGCTGTCAAAGGTACCATTTTGCTCAGTTGTATATGTCATGACACCATGGGCATGTGGATCAAACCTAGGATTTCAACTGTGCTCTTTTTTATTCAGTGACAGTTTTTTAATACAGGCAATACCTCTAGTAAAATTCAGCAGATTGACTTTATATCCATATTAGTAGAGTTAAGTAGTGTTTCTAGCTTTGACAAACATCGTTACTTTTATGTGGAAAGTGAAAAAGTATCAAAAGTTTAACTACTACTATTGACACTACCTTAAATTACAAATGGCTTGTAAAAATTAAATTAATAGAATCATTTAGGTTGGAAAAGACCCTTAAGATCATTGAGTCAAACTGTTACCCTAACACTGCCAAGTCCACCACTAAACCATGTCCCTCAGCACCACATCTACACATCTTTTAAATACCTCCAGAGATGGCAACTCCACCACTTCCCTGGGCAGCCTGTGCCAGTGCCTCACATCCCTTTCAGTGAAGAAATTTTTCTTAATATCCAACCTAAACCTCCCCTAGTGCAACCTGGGGCTGGTTCCTCTCATACTTGTTTCTTGGGAAAAAAGACCAACACCCAGCTTGCTACAACCTCATCTCAGGTAGTTGTAGAGAGTGATAAGGTCTCCCCTGAGACTTCTTGTCTCCGGACTAAATAATCCCAGTTCCCTCAACCACTCCTCATGAGACCTGTTCTCTGGACCCTTCACCGGCCTCATTGCTATTCTCCAGACACTCTTCTTTTTTGTCATAAAATTCTTTTTTAACAGCTTACAAATTCTAAAAGCTCATCTGTTTCAACCTACTCTGAAGTTCACATCAATTCAACAACATTTTATAAGAAAAACAACGAAACGTTAAGTATTTTTCTGACAGTAAATTTTTTAAAAAAACACAAACTATATTTTATTAACTTACAAAAATAAGTTAAATATGCCTATTTCCTCCTGAAAATCTTTGGTTAAAACCTAAAGACTATAATTCCTAAGAAATGGTCCATGCAGTCATAAGTTTAAACTGGGAGATAAATGTCTGCCAGAGTATATTAAAATCACTAATCAAATTGTACATACATACAATTGTTTGATATTCTAACTGAAATATAATAAAAGCAGGAAGAACTTACTTAGTGCAATCAATGGAATTGTATTACTCTGCACACTTTTCTCAAATAAGTACGGTATTTCCTCTACACACATCAAACATGGGCAGCAAAGTGTTTACAGCACCATATTGCTTTGTTAAAATGGGCAGATTGCCAAAAAGCTAGGTATTTTGAAAATCAACTTTATTACATCCAATTCTAAGTCTTCTGACCACTTACACCAAAGAAAATATTAACTTTTAGGAAATAAAGAATCCAAAATTAAAAAAAAAAAGACACAATTTATTTAATAAAGACATTTTCTGGGGATTATAATATCATGTAGTTTCTTGTAAATGGAGGAATATAAAAAAGTGGAGACGTCATATCACAGCTATTATTCAAAAGAAAGAATGCTTAGTTATTAATTTCCTGATTTCAATGGGAAGAAAAACAAGTGCTACTGCATTTACATCTGCTTGAATATTCCTATTTACCTTTGATTTGTACTATTATGTTCTACTGTCACATCAAAAGTATGGAGAGCAAATTTATAGCAGATCTTTTTTATATTCTTTAACTTGCCAAATTTGATGGAGTGGAGCTACTGGAGAGAGTCCAGCAAAGGACCACAAAGGAACTGGAGCATCCCTCCTAAGATGAAAGGCTGAGAGAGCTGGGACTGCTCAGCCTGGAGGAGAGAAGGCTCAAGGGGGTATCTCATCAATGTGTATAAAACCTTGGAAGGTGCAAAGAGGACAGAGCCAGATTCTTTTCAGTGGACCAGAAGCAATGGGCACAAACTGAAACACAGAAAGTTCCCTCTGAACATCAGAGAACACTTTTATAACTGTGAGGGTGACCGAGAACTGGCACAGGTTGACCCAAGTAGTTGTGGAGTCTCCCTCCTTGGAGATGCTTAAAAGCCATCTGGATATGGTCCTGAGCAACCAGCTCCAAGTGGCTCTACTTGAGCAACAGGGTTGAACCAGATGATCTCTATAGGTCCCTAAGGATTCTTGCAGCTGTAGCTTTCAGTTTACAGTTTTAACAGACCGCAGAAATTTCTGCACGGTATGTAAAGTTCCATGATGTAATTCTATGAAAAGCAGTAAAATTATATAAAAAAAGCTCTCTATACAGCAATGTGTGCTGGATTTGGTGTGAAACCCAAGGACAGTGCTTTGATATCAAGTTTTCAATTTTAGTCAACTGCTTGATCTAGTCTTTAGATGGTTAAATACAGCATTTAAAAACAAGGTAATAAAAAAATTATCAGGATATCTTAAAATATTTTTCATATCAATATATGTATATCAATACCTGTATCAATGTACCTACCTAAAAGTACTAAACAGTTCTTAGAAATTAGGCCTTCATAATTAGTAGAAAAAAGAATTGTTAATTTTGAAAGCAAAAATAGAACAAGAGCACTAGAGGTGGACCTGCTATAGTACCTTCTCTCTTCATTTGCTCACAAAAGGTATCTATTTGCAAGTATAATTACATATTACATAATCCGGGAAATTATAAATATACTTCTTTAGTGCCCGTCAGCAACATCTAAACTGAAAATACAGTAATTTTATTTTACACTGGGATGGCAAAAAAATAAATTTATTTTAGCCATCGAGTTATTTAAGATTTATTGTATTTGGTTGCTTTTTTTTTTGTTTTTTACTTGAGAAAGCAATTTTCTATTTCTGAGAATGCCTACCACTCATTTTCATCTTCAAAGAACTTTTTGGAATAGCTACTGTGAGCAGTCCATTGTGGTGTAGCTCTAATTATAATGATAGTGATCTTCCCTGCAGAGACCAACATTTCAGAAGTGGATTGCTATTGTAGAAGTGGCCCGTTGGGCATTGCTGAACTCTGCTTTCAGTGTTCCTCAGATACGTATGCATTTTCATAAACTCTCTCTTTCTTTTCAGGCTCACAGACTTAATGGTCCTGTTTCTGTAAAGCAAGGAGGTGCATTTTGAACTTTAACCTTGTACTTACATCTATTATATGATTATATGATCAAATTTAAATATGTAATTAAACACTCTGTGAGTTTGACATGATACATTAAGAAAGGAGCGAGAAGGTGCACACTGTTTTATGATTTTGAAAAGCATGTGTATATTATGCACAAACAAAAAATATATTTTATGTAAGAAATAGATTTTCTTTTCTAAGTCTTAGTTCCAACATATTCTAGAAATGTGCTAGTGCTAAAGAAGAGTTACCCAAAATACAGAGCTGTCTCCTGCATAATTCTGAGTGGTAAGCCTAAATACACATTCTTCCCTTAATTAACCAATAGTACATCATAACATTAGTATATGCAAAGGCGTGGGTCTTAAAAGCAAGTAAAGTTTCTGTTAATCCAAGATGGTTAAATTGCAGTAACTCAGCTAATATGGAACATATGAATCCCAGCTGTATCACTGTAACTTCTGCCAATAAACAGAATAGTTGATTTTTCAGCCTATTATACCAAACAACCAGAGACAGGACAAAAAGTAAGAATACTTCCTTTATCATTTATTTCATGTTCATTTTCTCAGAAGTTTTTTCTTTTTCTGAACAAGAATTATTTTCACTACTGGAATCAGAATGCCTAAAGGAAAGCTTTCTGTGGTAGATTAACCACGTGAAAAACAGAACTTGCAACATTTTATGTTCCTTCCATGGATATGATAAATAATAATATAATAATTACCAAAGTTGAGGAGAATAAAACGTGGATTATGTTTGGGTTTTCTTTCTTGCCACGTCAACTCAATGCTAACCCAAAGAGGGTTTATTCAGTAAAACAAAGCTAATCAAAACTCCACTTACACAGCGAAAACATGGACAGATGACTATGGATAACTATGGACAGAGTGCCATCTTTTATGATCAGGATTGAAAATAAGACAAATCAGACATTAAAGTGAATTAAAATGTTTTTAATTCCAGGAATATGGGTATTTCTGGTCAAGAGAGGGGAAAGGAGCATTTGCCTATTATGAAAAGTTTTTGCTCACTACCTTTGGCCTGCTGATTGGCCAAGTCAGTGGTATCAACCTTAATTTGGCAAGAATTAAGGACTCTGACATACCCTCAAGTTATGATAATTTAACAAGTTACTGCCTGTCAGCTGAATTGCAGTGGCTATCTGTATGTGTGCTCTTGATCCATGGAAAATGCAAGGTAATGTGTCTTATCTTGAAACTCCTTCATTTTGAAAAAAATTTAAAAGATGTTTATGTTCATTTAAAAGTACAAAGGCAGTATCTCTACCCAGATCCCAACAAGCAAAAGAATGCATTATGTATAAACATGACGTGTGTATATATAATTCAGATATTACATGTATTATATATGTGTAATACATGTGTAACATGTACTGCCAAGCATGAACATCAATGGAAAGTAAGTTATCCTGAGTATATTTCTGAGTCTTTACAAAGCAGCAAATTGCCTCCCTTCTCCTTTCAAGTAGGAAGTAAGAAACTTTATTAGACCCTAACGTTGGAGACTGTGGTAAAAAGAGAGAGAGAGTGTCTTCCAACATCTGTAAAAGGACAGCCATTTGTGTTCATGGCCAACACCCAAAAGTTCATCATGTTAAACCACATTTTTCAAATCCAAGTGATGACTTTAAAGCCTTCAGTTTCCAAGTTAGTGCCCTACAACTTTTTTGTTTTATTTTGCTGGTTTTCTTATTTTTTTAATAAATGTACCAAAAAACCCTAGGGGAGAAAATTACTATTCAAGTATTTATCCATTGTTTGGAAATCCTGAGAAATGTGCTTATAAATTAAAATCTTTGGAATTTGATTTATTCATTTCCAAGACCATTTCTCTTGCACTGCATATTTTCACAAACTCCAGTTGCTGACAGCCTTTTATGTTTAACATGGAAGAACAAATACACTGTGTATGTGAATTTAAAATATATATGAACTCCACAGTACTGCATACACACCACTGTGTCTGTAAGGCATAGCCAACCTCTGCAACATGTTTTTCTTTTAGTAATTGAGATGTTAATTCCTGGTAGTATGATAGTCATCTAAATAGAATTGATATATGGGCACAAAAGTTAACATTGTTTCATAGCAAAACTTTTACCGTTGAGAGCTGTCTAGTAAAAGTACTGCTACATGAGAATAAAGCCTCAAATAACTGGTACCCTCAAATAAACTGAAAAAAACTCTGAAAGTAAGTAAAAAAAATAAAATCAGAGGAAGTGGAATAAAACCTGTGTCACTTCTGAACTACATGTTCTCCCCCTACAACATAACATAATTGCTTATCAATGTGAAGACAGTATGTCTCTTCTCCATAAATTGGAAATACTTAGCATGATCTGGTGGCACAAAGTATGTATTGCTGTTAATATGACTGTTGTGTTGCCAGCAATTACCTTTATGACTTTTGCTTGTAGCAGCTCACTTTGCACCTCTGACAGCTGAGGGTGCCTAATACCTACTTTGCAGAAAATGCACTTTCTTTCTCAGGTGTCTTCATCTGTTAAATCAGTATCACATAAAGTTTGTGTCAGAACATATGAGATTGCTAGGTAGAGCAGAAAACCTTTTTCTCTACTTCACTTCTACCTTGTACTTTTAAACAAATATTTTTCAAGACATGTTTTAGGAACAAGAACACAGTATTTTAGGATCTTCTTGTTCAAATCCAACTACAGAATGCATCTATCTCACTCAGGCTATGATTTTCAACAGAGGATGAAAGTATAAGGTATCTGTTTTGTATTCTGTATGTGTAGTCCCATTTAATCTTTGGAACTACCCAGTTACAGAATAAAAACAACCTGGTGCAGTATTTGAGTCGATTATGTCTGTTTATGGCAGTTACTGCTTGTATACACACACTATCACTCTCAGTTCCAAAATGCTTGCTTATACAAGGCATTACCCACATAAGCAGCAGAAGAGTTTGTATTGCCTAAACGCACTCCATTTTCAAGTGGGTAACTATTGCCATTACCTGTTTTCTACAAGAGGAGAGGAAGATCACGTACCCTTTATAATATAATTATATATTCACTAGTTTAATGACAGTGACATGTATGTAAATATAAGAATAAGCATGTCCGAAAGCTGTTTCTTTAGCCAATGGAGAGTAACCCACATTCATTGACCAAAAGTGCAATTGAGCATTGTGAATCCCATGCATACTGGCTACAGATCTATTCTAAAAGGTTCAAATAAGACCTCACAGTTGCTGTGTGATGAGCTTATGGATTGGTGCATGGACTGGTTTTCAGTATGGATTGAAACATGACAGTGTGGAAAGATCCATCCTGTAACCACCTCCAGATGGCCAGGACTGAGTGCCAGTAGGGTAGCTATGAGGCTTATCAAAGTCTCTGTAATACTAGCATTTTTTATTATTGAATGTGAAAAAACATAAATGCCAATGAAATTCTTCCAGATACTACAAATTCCATGCAGGAAGAGCCTACCTCTAAATTGTGACTAATAAAAAAAAAAAAAAAAATCAGTAGTGAAAGAGATCTGTAGATATGTGTGCATTTGATGCTGGAATAATTTATTACATTAAATTTTAAAAAGTTTATTTCTGAATTGAGAGAATAGATGAGAAATACAGAAATACAACTTTCAGATAAGCTTTTGAATTATCTAAAAATAAATGCAAATATAAAATTGATGCCATTTTATTTTTGTATCCATTTTGAAGAGTGACAAAGGGCTTGATCTTTTGTCTCAGGTCTTAAGTATGTAAAAGTTAAGCCCTAAAATCTGTGATTTTTAAATCCGAGGTCTCTATCTGGGAAACTAGAGGCCTGTGTTAAATTACATACTCCCTATACAGTGCAAAGAGGCAGTTAAACATAGAACAGAATCTGAAACAGCTGTCACACTGAGTAACATGGTGCCTAAGGTCACCATGCTCAGCCTATAGACATAGACACCTGGAGAAGGACACTAAACTTTATTCTTCCCATAAATTACTCAGAGTGGCAGAGAGGGGCTTCCATCTTACCATAAAACTCTCTTGAAAACAAAAATCTATGATCTTGTAGATCTTGTAGATAAGCTGATGAAATATGGGCTTGGTGATCAGGTAGTGAGGTGGATCAAGAACTGGTTAAAGGGAAGAAGTCAGAGAGTTGTAGTCAATGGGACAGAATCTAGTTGGAGGTCTGTGACTAGTGGAGTGCCTCAGGGGTCGGTACTGGGACCGGTGTTGTTCAATATCTTCATCAACGACCTGGATGAGGGTACAGAATGTATCCTCAGCAACTTTGCTGATGACACTAAACTGGGAGGAGTGGCTGACACACCAGAGGGCTGTGCTGCCATTCAAAGAGACCTTGATAGGCTGGAGAGTTGGGCGGGGAGAAACTTAATGAAATTCAACAAGGGCAAGTGCAGAGTTTTGCATCTGGGGAAGAACAACACCATGCACCAGTACAGGCTGGGGGCTGACCTGCTGGAGAGCAGTGTAGGAGAAAGGGACCTGGGGGTCCTGGTGGACAGGAGGATGACCATGAGCCAGCAATGTGCCCTTGTGGCCAAGAAGGCCAATGGCATCCTGGGGTGCATTAGAAAGGGGGTGGTTAGTAGGTCAAGAGAGGTTCTCCTCCCCCTCTATTCTGCCTTGGTGAGGCCACATCTGGAGTATTGTGTCCAGTTCTGGGCCCCACAGTTCAAGAAGGACATGGAACTGCTTGAGAGAGTCCAGCGCAGAGCCACTAAGATGATGAAGGGAGTGGAACATCTCCCTTATGAGGAAAGGCTGAGGGAGCTGGGTCTCTTTAGCTTGGAGGAGACTGAGGGGTGACCTCATCCATGTTTATAAATATGTAAAGGGTGAAGGTCAGGACGATGGAGCCAAGCTTTTTTCAGTAATGACCAATGATAGGACAAGAGGCAATGGATGCAAACTGGAGCACAGGGGGTTCCATGTGAATATCAGGAAGAACTTCCTTACTGTGAGAGTGACAGAGCACTAGAACAGGCTGCCCAGAAAGGTTGTGGAGTCTCCTTTGCTGGAGACATTCAAAACCCACCTGGATGCGTTCCTGTGTGATGTACTCTAGGTGACCCTGCTCTGGCAGGGGGGTTGGACTAGATGATCTTTCGAGGTCCCTTCCAACCCCTTAGATTCTGTGATCCTGTGATCTTATTTTAAAATTAAATTCAGGGGAGAGAAATCATGGTCATGGCTTATAACTTCTTTCAGATGCAACTCTTGAAAGAAGAGATAACAATGAGATTTCATTGCCAAGAAGCATGAGATGGAGGTTCAGTTGCCTCCTCTGCCATCTCCACAGAGGTTTTCCTATTTTTTTTAGCCACTAGGCCATAAGCTGAACTAGGTAAGAGTTTATTTAACCTCTCCAGTTGCATTTGCTGAGCTGTAAAGCTTCAGCTGAAGCAATGAGGACCCCCCTTCATGTAGTCACAGTCAGATATTTGTGGAATGCAACAAAATTAAAAGAAACCACACCCACTCTTACCCACCACTTACTTTTTTTCCTTTTTATAATTAAGTTAAAATATCACTAATTTAGGTTAAATTCTCCAGGCAAGACAACTGCTTTTGAATGTGGGGTGGTTGGGGGTTTTTTTTGGAGGGGGTTGGTGGTGGTTGTTTTTTTTTTTAAAAACGTAACTAGCCATTTCCACATATTGAGGGGGAAATGTCTGTACTGTGGAAAACACAGAGTGTATTTATATAATTAAGACTGTTTCATAATACTTACACACAACTGGGCTGAATTATGATTCTGAATTAAAGTGAAATTAAAGAGTTGCATAACCATCCCTACTAGTATTTTCTAGTATTTTAACATTTAACTTTGCAACCTCAGCATCTTTTAAAAATGCTCTCTTGGGTAAGCAATCTGAAATACATGTGATTAAATATAAATTTGCATGATTTTATAACATATAGCCTTAACACCTTTTGTAAAACTTCAAATATCAAAGTAAATGTCATGATTTATTGCAAAGACAGTTACCTACTGTGCAACAGTAAGCATGCATATGAAAACTGTAGTAGAGATGAAAACGCTGTAGCTTTGAAGTCAGAAATAATAGCAGCTTATGAAAAGCAGTTTTTAATTCAACACTTAAAGCTTTGGGGATAAAGTCAAATCACATAGAACAAAAGACTGCTGCATATAAGATCCTTGCTTTGTTATATTACCTAATCTGAAACATAACATCTCCTCTCTTTAACAGAAGACAACAGGAATTAGTCATAGAATACAAAAGACATTCTGAAAGGTTAACTTTGAAAAGCCATGCTCTATTGGTGAGATTCATCTGACCAAAGCAAACGTTTGCTTCTGAGGGAGTCACCTGAACTTTCTCTACACAGTGGTGATGGGGAGGAGGAAAGCTCTTTTAGGGTGGAATTAATCTTATTTGTTTTATGCATATCTCTTGATCATTTCTCTCCACCAAATATAGAGTGAGCCTAAGGTCACCAGCTTACAGATGTAGCCATTATAGATATTCACAGTCAAGAATGAGGCATCCTACTCTGGGTTTGTCAAATAATGACACAAGATTTTGGATGCCTTTGACTATTTTGACCTTATTTTCTCTGTTTCAGTTCACTAATGCATAAAAGACACTATATATTACACATCACTATTGTAAAGATAAAAGTAACAACTACAAAATTTGTAACAACTGCTTTACAGTGGCAGAACCACAGAAAAGCCCAGTGGTAATTAGTAACTCACATTCTGCATGGAATATAAAATAGTGTGTAGCAAATAAGGTCAGACACAGAATTATAGGTTTTGCCAATCCTGTGTTTTAAATGAACAAAGGCCCAGTGGGAAATAACATATGCAACAATGTAAATAAAACCTATATCAGAGTGACTATGTATGAAGGAATCTAATTATGGTTGCAGGCCACAGTTCTGGCACATACTAACTTTGGCAAGTTTTCTTAGAATGGGGGCTTTGGTTTGTAAGAAACATTTCATCAAAGAATAAGCAAAGTCTTTTTATTGATTTTTTTAATTTATGTTTTTCTTTATTTATAAGGTGAGAAAAAAGAACAAAAAATCTACACTCTAAAACCTCAATTTTCCTCCTTAAAATTAATTAAAAAGGTAAGAGGAAGATCAGGTTTTAGGATGACAGATACAATTATTCAATGTTAAATTTGCAGTTTTCATCTAACCTGATATTGGCATCTAGATGAAACTTCAGAAGTCTGAAGGTCTAAAGACATAGTCAGAGCTATTCACCTTAGGCTCTCTTTCTAAAACAGAGCCAGAAATAGAAATCTCAAGAGAAGTAATTAATCTGAAATAGCTTGAAAGACTGCTTAGTGTTAGTCATTGAAGCTTACCTTAACCTGGCTTGCCTCAACTCTTGAAGTAACTAATTCTCTCCACTGATTATCAGTGGGAGTTTGGGCTGACAACTTCAGTGTTCAGCATTAACTTTTATATGCCTAAATTATGGTGCATTAATTCCATCCCAAATTTCCACATGCAGACATGTTAACTATAAATTACATTCAGGAGTATACACTGGACTTAAATGAAACTTTATTAAAACTGGTGGTGTATACAACCCCTTGTTTAAGAAAGCTGTAACAACGAGATAATCTCTTTAAGAAACAGTCACAGCCTATACCTCAAAGGCACATTCCACTGCCCAAAACAACATGGGAGATCGCTCTGTGATCTTTGTAAAAGAGGTTAGCAGTGCACTACTGCAGCACAAGTGAATCAGTAAGAGTGAGAACGTGTGAGACCTACCACCCAACAAATTAAAAGTGAGCAAAGTAGAGGACAACAACTGGAAGGATACAAGTGATCAGTAGGAGGCATTGTCTTTTTCCTATTAGGCTGTTTTCAGCTCATGAGGTGTTAGTTTATAATGAATCATTACTGTTAAGGACCTTAGCGTACAACTCCTGTTTTAAGGCTATTGTATCTTATCCTATTTCCAATACATTTCAGTCCTCCAGGTAATGCCAGTTCTCTGGAGTGATATTTCAGTGTTCTTTTGCTTGACAATGATTTTCTTAATAAAGAGATGGCAATATGGAAAGTTACAGCCTAGATGAATTCCCTGTTTTCTACTGTGGTTTTTTTAAACAAGAAATTTTAGAGAAACACAGATGAAATTTAAGAGAAATACAGCCTAAGTATTTTCTAGCCAAGCAACATAGCCAATAGTATCTACCAGCACAAAGTAAAATAAAAAAATCCCAACACTCTATTGTGCATTTGTTTAGCAGTATTTTGTACTCGCATGTCAGTCACAACTTGAACTCTCGCTACCCAGTAGCCATACCACTCAGCACATATTTATACCATAGGCACCAAAACTTAGTGCTGTTGAAGTGTTCCTAATGCAATCATTCCCAGAATTTGCTGGGTCATTTTATAGATAAATTTAAACTAATATTTTCAGTCTGAACACACAGGAAAAGCATGTTAATAAATTAATATATTTAAAATAATCATATGCTTCTGTAATTAGAAAATGTCTAAAAAAATAATCTGAAAAACCCCAAATACTGCAAAGCTGTAACTACTCATTTTTTCAGATTATCCCCAAACACAATAAAGTAAAAGTTAACTGAAAACATGTTTTGAAGCTTTACTGCAATGTATGCAGTACCAGAATAATTTTGATCAACCTAATGGCCAAGTTAAATAAGAACCTTGCAAACCCACTCCATACAGCAAATCGATAATTGCTTATAGCCACTGCAAGATTGGGCTAAAGGGCTAGTCACATTAGTAAGTACACATAAGAAAAAAATTATAGGAAATAGTACTTATTTAGTACAGGTCAATGATTAGCCCCTTCTCTGTAACTCAGGAATTTCAAGTTCACTTTAATCTAGTGTAATTGAGCTAACCACCTCTTACATTAAAAAGTAATGATTAAGTTAAATTTCTTGCAGACATTCTGTACCTAAAACAAACATGCAGTTCTGGCAAAGAAGGATACTAATTATAGGATTGACTCATAAGATGAAAGGTTGCACAAGTTACTACTAGAAACAAAAGTATGGTAAACTGGTTTGAAAAAACATATTGAAATTCTCATATTCTGCAGTTAAGATGAGAATTTCATATTCTAACTGTACTTAACTGTGTCAAGAAACAAAACTAAATAAGCTTGCAAACTGCTTGTTCTTATTTTAGATGAACAAACTAGAAATAAATACTGCAATTACAAACTTTATCGTTTTATACACTCAGGAATTTTTTAGCCTAATGAAGTGAGATATCTACAGTGAATTTTTACTGCACAAAAACATGCAAAACTAAGTATTTTGGTCACTTTCAGTTTTCTCTTGTTATATAAAACATTCTTAAAATGGGTATTTAAGGATTTATTGCATTGTCAGGCAATGAGTCCTTAACTTCACTCTTAATGCAATAACTCATGCCCTGATTTAAAAGGAATCATAAAAGAAACACATCACTGAGGCTCCAGACATCTGTGGGAAAGTAGTTTTGCATTTCAAACTGAAGCTTTCACTAGGATTAGCAAATAGGGTTGTCAGCTGTGAGTTAGAGCAAAGATATGAAACTGCCCTGTACGTTACCATGTACTGATTCAATATAACCTCCTGAATGCCAGATGGGCACCACTTATGTAAACTCCTATTAACAGCTGCATGAGCTTGTGATGTGAACTCATGGAATAAATGAAATTTGATTCCGTTTATTTTAAAATCACAAGTTGACATTTCTGTTTTCATTTCTCAGAGGTTATAACCAAATAGGGTTGAAAACCAACATTTCCATTCCTAATTTACTCTGATTTCCATTTGTATGATGGAAGCCATTTACATCACTTCTGCTTACTCTGAAAATCATTTAATATTTATATTGCTAACAGCTTTCTAAGTAGTGACTTCTAATACTAATGTTCCAGATTTTATAGTCAAGTAGATGATTTTTTAAAGTTTCAAACTTCTAGTATTCAAATTTTCCTGTTATCCCCCAAATCATAATAAATAAGCACTTTCAAGAGGTTCAAAAATTACCATTTATTTTACATTTTCTTCTCTGTAGATTTTCTGCTGTTGACAAATGTGGTAGGAACTTATGCTATAACCTTCTCAGTAAGTGCACTAACATAGCTCTCTGCTCACTACTAGATCACTTGTTTTCATAAAATCAGAAAATTCCTTGTCAGAGGTCTCTGTTACTCTATCAGCATGAATAGAAATTAGTTACCAGGGTCAAAAGGATTTAAAAGGGATAATAAATGACAACAGTATTGTATATACTGTGTCCACTTATGAAACCAAACTGAAGAAGACAATTCTAATCTTATAGTGTATCTTAAGATGTTTGCAATAACACGGAATTTACAACTCTTAAGTTATTTTTAGCAGCCAGAAATGACAACTGTCACACCTATGGGCCACTGGCAGCATTCAGCATGCTTCAAATACTTAATAGTTAAAAACAACTAAAGGCAAATTCTCTGTTCTCAGAAACAGAGAATCTTCTCAGAATAAAAAAGGAGTTTCCCCCAAAGAATGCTAAACTGCCAGGAAGAAAAATTTTTTCACAGATCTAGAGACTAGTATGTTGCAGGCATTAAAGAAGTGACCCACATGCTCAAAAGCCACCAAACACACTGGTAAGTGTTCAGTGAACCAGTCAAGTTCAGCTCAATACAGATAAATCCAGAATTTAAATGATAGGGGTATAGAATGGCAGGAAATCTTTGACTGTCAGCAATAAAGCATTTCCTATCGATAGCTTCTTATAGCCTCAGGAGTGTCTGTGTGGGTCAGTCAGCACAAGGGTGGGACACAAGCTCATCAGTTCTGGAAGAAGAAACCTTATGGCAGCATCCCACCTGCATTATATCGCAAGCTTGCATGAAGTGACAGCAGGACACAACTAGAAAGGGTTGTTGGTTTGGTATTTTTGCTCTGTTGGAAGAACTACAGCATTCTTTCATTTGTCAGCTAGCAACCAAAATAGTGATCTTCATGAGTCTCTACTATCAAAGAGACAATAAACTGTGAATTGTTAACAAATACCAATATCTTAATTGGCAGGTATACGTATGACTACCCTTGAGCCAAAGGAAAAGTATTTCAGACCCAGAAAAAAACCCTAATCTTTATGTTTGACAGGACAAAGTGTGGTTTCAATATTGTTTATTTACTGAAAGATGAATGCTTTTCACTGTCACTGTATCAGTTTGGGCTTCCTTCTTCTGTCAAGTACCACCTTAATCAGTTTTCTGCATAGAAAAAAACCCTTTACTGTGGAACTTTCTATCTACATTTTGATGCAGAATAAAGTTTCACAATCCATCTCACACAGTCTTAATTATGGCAAGATGTTTGAAATCAATCTAACAAAACATATTTTGCCAAAATAAAAATCACATACTATAATTACCACATATAATAAAAGGAAAGGTTTAACAATTTCCTTGAAAAATAACACACAGAAAAAGGGGATTCAAAGCACATCTTTCTGTAGAGCCTCCAGAAAGAAATACTACCAATAAATATGCTTTCAATTCAAGTTTTGTTTGGCTTTGAGCTGCTACTTCAAACTCTATGTTAGTGAACCATGCCTTCATCTTGCATATATGAAGACATCACAGAACAGATTGTCCAGAGATAGGCGACAGCTGATTAGCTTGTAGATCCTGACAGTTTCAATGCCAGCTGGGCATATAGCTGCTCAGCTTTGCAAAAGTCTTGGGATGACCACTGAGAGAACTTGGTAGATGCCTCTTTAAATTCCAATTCCATTACCTCTTTGATTGACTGTGATACAGAATGGGGGCTGTATTCTCCAATTAGGCACCTATTGAGAGCATCCTGCCCAGTTCATGCATATAGTTCAGCGGTGGACTTGGCAGCACTGGGTTAATGGTTGAACTTGATAACATTCATGGTCTTTTCCAACCAAAATTACTATGATCTTATGATTCTATGTATTTCCTTTGATGGCAGGTGACCCACAATCCTTTTGGCCTAATCTAGAGCTGCAATGCATCCAAGTCACCTGGACTCAGAATCAGTGGAAAACTCCTGGAGACCATAGTCTATGAATGATTATAGGTCCTTTGGGCTTCTAAGTGTTTGCAGTTAGGGAGCTGTCAAGCAGGACAGCTGGTGATGAAATTTTAGAGTCAGGCTCTTGGGCCTATTTGAATATTTAAGCCTTAAGTACTTCTAAATACTTGACAAGGCTAATGCTGCCTATACAAAGCATATTTCCAAAGGATTCATTACTAGCCTAATTCTTTTAGTTTGAAGCTTGAACTAGGTTACTTGAAACTCAGTGAAATAAAAATTTCACTGTGCCAAGAAGTCTAAGTTGGATTTGAGGTAGCAGGCACTAAATAAGTGACCCTGTTTACTGTTATAAGGGTTTCAATGAAAATCAGGAAATTTTAAACACTCATTAGAATTGCTGAAATTGTCCAGGTTATTATCCTTTTACCACAGACTCAAATGATAACTTTCATAACAGGGCAGATGTGCTATACTGAGTACTTCTGTTTGACAGAAGTTACTAATACGTGAATCAATTCATTAGAACAGCCCTCACACCTGAAGTTTTGCAGTACTATATTATGTGCAATTGGAAATCTTTCTGATAAAACAATTTTTTCTCTGTAAAAAGTAAACTGTATGGAACAAAGCATTTAAGGATAGTGCAAGAAAGCAGACAAAAGTCTAACAGTTTAGACTTTTAGACTGACTGGAAGGGCTGAGAGCTTTGGCTTCCAAATTTTGATTCCTTGGTAAAGTGTCTGGCTGGCTACACCTTCTTGCAATGTAATTTCAACATTTTGAAGTTAAATTTTCTTCTATGGGAAATTTGTTGGTTTGTTGAAGTTTTTTCCCCCCCCATTGGGTTTTGGCATACTCTGCACCTTTTGTGGGGTTTTTTTGCTGTTGTTTAGTTGTTGTTTTTTGGGTTGGTTTTTTTTAGGTATTGGGAAGGGTGTTTTTGGAGGAGAAGGGATGGTGAATAGAAATGAAGGAAACACTTCTGACCGGTTCTGTCTACTAACCATAACACATATTTACTATTAACAAGCTACACAATGAAATACTTTTATAGATACAAGCACAGAAATGAGAGGTATAGACAACAGGACTTAGTGAGAGTAACTTGGGAATGCATATGTAAAAAAAGGCTATTCTCTAAGCTAATCAAGGAGAAAGTTTTAGAACATGATTAAACTATGCAATGAATCTAAATTTCCTCTCCATTAAGTAATGTTTCAGAACTATTATCACTAATTTTAGTGGTAACATATCTGTTATTAAAAGAAAACTCTGCCCCCTCTTCATTTGCACCTTTTTATTTTAGGAGGGGAGCCCAGCATGTAAAGCAAATTCAGAACAGGAAGAAAAATAGCTATTTGACTCCAAGTCACACATGAATCTTTTCCCAATGGGTCAGAAGCATCACAATTACCAAGGACAAGGAATTGAAAACATTTAGGTTTTCTAGGTTAACTCTCTTTGATCTATGATGACTGAAAGAAATAAAATTGTAATAAAACTTCATAAGACATGAATAGCAATTCTCATCTCTCTGAAACACCTAGTCAAATTTGTTTCAGACTTCCTGAGGATAAGTTATTCTAGCATCAGGTCACATATGGAAAACATCAGACTGACTTATTACATTTTTACAAAAGTGTACATTTCAGTTATGAGATACTGGAAAGCTGATTTTTCTGTAATAAAACAGTACTGATATTTATAAGCTAGTGATGCTAATAGCTGTACTTAAATTAGCTGTCAATTCTTATGACTTTTGTGAAAGGTTTATACAAAATTCCAGATGCTTTCTAGCACAGCCTCCAACATGGCAAAGAGGATAATGAGAGAAGTTGTGCAGTTACCCCAAATCAGAAAAAATACTGAATATGGACATATATGTCGGAATAGAACCAAATAATTAAGAACAGTTTCAGTTGTTATACAGGGTGTTTCAAAATGATGGATCCATTTGAAATGGACCTTCAATTGAAACTGGGTCCATCATTTTGAAACACCCTGTATACTTTCAGCTGCCAGTTGCTTCATGCGCACATAAGCAATCTACCTTCAAAGGCTGCTTTGCATCAGTAATACAGAGTTTATTGTATAAAGCAACCAAATAAAAATGACAGAAAAACTTCATAGCTGGAGAAACATTATCTGGAGTCTGACAGCTTTCAAGTCTCAAAATACTGTAAACAGAAGAAAGTGATACGAGTAAATTAAAATTCCACTATGTAAACAAAGGAACTAATGCAGAATTGGATGTCATCCAAAAATTACTCTCTCAAGTTAAAATACTATATTTATGTTTAGTGGAATAATGTAAAAATCTCCAGCAAAGGTGAGACAGTGGCAATTTTTCTTTTATCACTAGTGAATGTGTTTTACAGAATACATTCTGTAAAATGTAGCCATCAAGCTTCCAGCCCTGCCTCTTACTTTCAATTGTGTATTTTGTCACCCTACAATATTCCCCTGCAGACTGTAATTTCTAGCTTTTTATCTTCTTTGTTCTGAAGTATAGTCCTTGCATACCCCAAATACCCATTAGACTCACATGAAAGTTTACAAAATCACAGATCCTAATCTTGTAAATGTAAGTAAGAGGATTTATACCAAATCTTACTTTTCCTATACTAGCTACTTTTAACACTGGGAAGAAGGAAATACCACCACATTTTATCCCTTAAATAGCACTTTTCATTAGTGGAACAACGTACCTTGTAGACTAAGTTGCAGTTTAGGAAACTTACATTAATTCTCAGAGAAACAATTCTGTAAACATACAGAAGCCAACTAATTAAAAAAATCTACAGAAGAAATCTGCAAAGGGAGCTTGGCAATCAGTCTTAATGGAGGTAGTCAAAGTGTTGTAGAAGTTTCTTAAAGAAACAAAGTTTAAAGTAGGTAAAATATGGATGCCTCATGTGAAAATGTAATGTTTTCATTGTGATCTGCTGTAAGTACTTTGTCTCAACAAGCCATAGTCTTTATTTTTATTCCCCATCTTGGTAAAGAGATCTTGGTTTACATCCTAGTTTGAAATATCCTTTATACTCAAAACCAGTCCCACTGAAATCAGTATCTCAAAACATGGCTCATGGCAAAAAAAGTAGCCATTTTAGACCTGAGGGCAGGTTTATTTCAAATGCACATGATGTTACAATCAAACTGCAGATATTTCCACTGCTGTGACTTATTCAACAAAACATTTCTGCTTCATTGAAACAAAGAATGCATTTATTTCTTGGAACATGTAGAGGCTAGTTTCCCAAGCTCCACATGGAATGGTATCCCACCCCTGTCCTGTCCACTCTCCACCTTTCCATGCTCCTTGTATTATGTCTTGCAGACAAGCAGATGTAGTCCTGAAGAAGAAAAAATAAGATTGGCAGGACATACTGTGCTATTATTTTTTTAATACAATCTTGCAGATAATTACAAAAAAGAAAAAAAGGACCAGGCTGTTCCTTTGGTGGTGGTTTGGCTTTAAAATAGTCTTGGCACCTAGCTGTTCATTGCCTCTCTTCCTCGACTCCTACAATTTATTTTAATTTAACTGTTTATACAGCCAAATTCTAGACTGAATTTGCACGTAACAGAGAAAGTCCACTGACTGTAGATTAGTCCAGAAAGGAACAGCTCAAAAAAGTTCAATGTCACAGGTTGTTCTGCTTAGCAGAAAGCCTGTCCAGAGGCTAAGGGATTCTGGTGACTCTGATGCTGTTCTGCATTTTGAATTGAACAATACATCAGGAACCACTTGTAGGAACAGCTGACATAGCAAGCTGATAAAAAAAGTTCTATTGCTTTAATTTTAATCTGCCATCTTCTTATGACTGAAAGAAAATACAGAATGTTTTTTCATGTTTTTTGTTTATTTGTTAAGACAAACTAGCTGAAAACATAACGCTTGTTCAAAGAAAGCAATGATATCTATCTTTGGAAAAATCTGCTTTTTATCCCAGCATTTCCCACACCTATCCTTCAGTTGTGCCACCACAAATGTTTGAGGGTTAACAAACTCATTAGATTTAAAAATAACCTTAAGCAGCGAGTTATTGCAATTCTTTTTATATCATGAATAGATTCACAATCTTGCTTGCTGAAGAGTTTCATTAGCAGTTTAAGCACAACCATTGAGGCAGCACAACACTAGCCTGAGCAGACAGGAGAATGAGCTCTGCAAGCCATAATAGGTACCAAAAGAAAAGAATAACCGAATTGTATTTATGACACTTTCTCTGCTGAACAGATACCAGTTTGGGACAGCCTATGCTACCTTCCATTTCAGAAATTACATCTTTGACTGATTGGGTTATTACTCCGTTTCCCAGTCAAAGGACTCTGTCATTCAGCGGAGAAAAAAATGTCTTCAGGCGAGAAAAATGTCTTCAGTTTAGAAACTGAAGATAAATAGTAATTTTAAAAACATACTTTAATTTCTAATATTTAGATGCTGACCCTGTATTTAGGATTGGTATTTACAGTTTATTTACCTGAACTAAGCAAATTAAAATATAGCTATATCAGTGTGTGTTTACTTTTCTGACATCCTAAAAACACACATAAGTCATTGTGTCCCCTTTAAAGTTTACACAAAGGTGATTGCAATTCTCCTGGCCTGTAATACTCTCTTTACTTGTTCATTACAGAATCCTTTCAACCTTGCCTCTGGCAATTCACAAACTCATTTTTTCGTGAGTAAATATTTAAACCAGATCTGTTTTAAAATGTCTACAAAAAGAAAGAAGATAAAAGCAAGTATTTAGATTTATAGCTAACTGGGTAATAATCAACTGCTACTAGTGCCGAAAGAACTTCATCCATGTCTCAGCTTCAACATGAACCTTTAGTCCAGGTAGGGGGCTGTGTGCCTTTGTGCCCTTATGGTAATGTTCTTAAGCAAACAAAAGATTGCCACACACCTCACAGGACAATTAATTCATTGAAACAGGACATTTAAACTTTTCCTTTTCATCTGTAACATAAGAGTTAGCTGCACTAATATTTGTCTTTCTGTTTCACAGTGGAAAAAAAGAAGGATAAGAAAGGCAGAGAATTAGAACTTGGTCCTGTGATCATTGAAAACTTGCCCCATACACCTAATGGTCTGTTTCCATTTAACTTCAAGTAATGCAGTATTAAACATCTTAACTATTAAAATATATTCATTACCAAAATAAACAGCAAACATTTTCAGCATTAGGTAGAAAAAGCTTACTTTCACAATTCAATCCATTAGTTTTATCTTGCAGAATGATGTTCTTAAATGCAGTCTTAAATATTTCCACTTATTTGATATGAAGAAAAACTCAGAGTTTTCAGTTCATTTACCTACTATTGTAGGAGTAACCTCCCAGGCTGCTCTGAGGAAGGCATACACACTCTCCTAAACTGAGACAGCTTATAGTAAGAGACCTGAAGAACCAATATACAAACTCCGAACAAAAGCCTCCTGAAAACCACAGTGACATATAGTAATCGTACTCCATGGCAGGATTTCTGTTATTTAAGATTTTAATGGCTGGTTAGTATGTAAATAAAGAATATTTTAATTATTTCAAACTTTTTATTATTGTTTCTGTAAAAGCTGGAAATATTTGCCAATTATCAGAACTCACCACCAGAAATATGAAAAGCAAGCAACTGTTCACACTTCTGTTATTTAGTCAAAGGCTTTGTCACAGCCATGAGATTAGAGAACAAAAAAAAGACTCTGATCTGGATTTACCATTGTAGTTTGTACCAGAGAAAATGCTTTTCTCCACAGGTGTCTGTTGCCCACTTAAAATTAGTAGCAGCTTCCTAACAGTTCAATTCAAGCTTAGGCTCAATTAGAAAATCCAAATCACTATAAACTAAAAAACTTCTGAGTTATTTCAGAAGACTTAGTAACCATTCTTTCACCATCTTTTAAAAATCAAAATTTGTGATTTTGGAAAAGATGGCAATACGCATGTGAGTCACTAACTGCAGTCAAAATGTAAAGATAAAGGAGGTAATTTCTTCTTCTTCCCTGCTTTTGACTGCACTAGAGAGCAGAATTCATGTTTGAATAGCATGTGTTCTTAGAAGGGAACAAACAAGAAGAGAGGAAAAATTGTGTAGAAAGAAATTATGAATTAGAGATCCTAGATCAGAACAATACTGTTGCAATTCAGATTTCATCATCTTTTTTTTGTAGATTAAAAAGAGTGTAAAAACAAATAAAGGGGATAATACTTAATTTGATCATTTGGGAGGATTAATATAAATGTTCATATGAAATTGCCTGTTCTGCTTCACACACTGCCTAGAAATACTTTCTGCAACTCACTGAATTTGAAATGATTAGCTCCTGTAAGTCAAGATCAGCATTTCACTCTTGGCATCAAACCCTGTAGTGTTTGCTATGAAGAACCCAGGCTTTTTTAAAAGACTAAGATATCATGTTGTCTATACTACAAAAACAGTTGAAAAAAAGATTTACTTTCTAGGCTGACATTATACATTGGCAAGAGTTACTCCTGCAAATGTCGTAACTTATTCGACTTGTTCTTTTTATAGAAATGTGTTTTACTAGTTTTCAATGTGCAATATTTAATAAAAATTTAATTATTCCAACTCAGAGGTATATAATTAAACTCTCTCAAACCATAGGAAAAATGCACAGGAAGCCACATTTATAAAAACTTTTCCTATTAAAGATACTGTTTGAGAATCTGGTTTTGTAAGTTTATTCCCCAAAAGGCACTAAAAGTAGAATGGAAACAAACCAAGGAAATCTGGCTCATTTGAAAATTACTATCTAAGTGATATATGAAACACTGAAGAATTCTTATTTCTTTAAATTTAATACAATATAAAACTATTTTAAAGTATGCTTTTAATGCACAACAGCATATACTTAGTTATAATTTAGCACGATTACTAAATAAAGATTGTAAGTAGCATGAAGCATTTCAGGAACTTGACAATTTATTCTTTCTAAAGATATGTTGCTGTTTGGAACAGGGGAAAAAAAACTCTCAAAATGTAACTTCACTGTTACAGAAACAAGCAAGTAAACCCAAGGTTTTCCACAAGATTACGTTGAATCAATTTTATTTTTCATATTATAAAGTAGACAGCAATAAATGCAACAAGAATAATTTACTCCTTTTATTTAATCAAAGCCTTGATGGGATGTAGACCATCAACAGTCTTGGAAGAAGCAGTAAAAAGGCTTCTGTTGCAGAATAAAGAGGTTCTCTCCTTTTAGTGAGATTCTAATCCTCTGATAGGCCGAAAACAAATAGAGAAACTAATTACTCATTTCCTTCTTAATGTATATAGCATTATAAAGATATTTATCTATATTGTTCTCTCTTGTCGTAACCTTAGTACAAAAGTTATTTTTAAAGGTATCAATAAATTACCCCTTCTGGGTGTCAGAAAAGTATTCCTACTCACTCAGGCCTACCTGACAGTAGGCAAAGGGTCTAAGAAGACTGCCTTTCTTCTGGCATTAACACAAAACAGAAATTAAGATCAATATGACAACATCAGAAGTGGACTCGAGACCATGTGACATGACAAGATTGTTTATCCTCAAGTGACGGGTCATATGAGGGAACTCTGCAATGATAGTGCTGGACCCGCTGAAATGTATTAACAAAATCAGTTACTAACAAGAAAATGAGCCTTTAAAAGAATTCTTCATAACAGTGACTGTCAATTTTGCCCAGCTTTCAAGTTAAAGGAGAAAACACTGTTAAGCAAAAGTTAATCCCACTGCAAGAGGAAGAAAAGAGCACTTACAGTGAGGCTCATAAGGAGGAGGAGGATCGCCACAAGGAACACACTCCATGTCTTGAAAGCCTCCAAGCTTAGTCTTCCTATAAAATCTAGAA
Organism: Aegotheles bennettii; assembly: GCA_013398125.1. Lineage (NCBI taxonomy): Eukaryota > Metazoa > Chordata > Aves > Caprimulgiformes > Aegothelidae > Aegotheles > Aegotheles bennettii. The sequence continues at coordinate 72,578 of VZRW01010969.1, read as the reverse complement.
GATAGAGGAATGAAAAAAACAGTTAATCAAACCCAGTTATTTTTCCTCACAAAATTAATCAGTGTTTTAAGAAAATCCTCTAACTGCAAACCTCTGTCAGTCTGTGTTCCAATACAAACCATCACGAAATAAAAGAAAATCAAAGTAATCAAAAGTACAGTAGATATTAAACAGGAGTACAGCAGTAGATCTGAAGTAAATTGAAGAAAAATTCTAAAATTCTATTAGTCCAAATACATAGTTACTATAATCTTATATTCGCATAAGAAATAAACAATTCTGCAGATTTCAGAAGAAATCAATATCCCGTTTTTCACATAGATCACAACATACAAGTATGATGAACTTACATTAAACAAGCTTATTTACACATTATAAAAAATAAAATGGAACTGGTTAATATACATAACTCTCCTAAAAGAAACAATGTATTACAAGGTAATTATCACCACTAACAGTATATAAAGGACTGACATCAATGTTTTCTAGTTAAAATCCTCAAGATATCCTCTAACTCAAAAAAAAAAATCACTCATAAATTGGTTCATTTATGTAATTGTACAGAAGGGCATCCCAAACCCAAAAGTTTTAGCATGCTGTGTAACAAAATGTTCAGAAAACAAGATTATTCCAATTGCTCTGTAGAACAATAATATAGTAAAAATAGCCTTTCAGAACTATATTTTAACAAACCAACAAACTATCTCTGACTTCCTCCAGGAAGAACTTCAGCACCAACCAAAATCACAACATGCATGGACTGTGGATGCAAATTAATGAAGTGACTACATGTGTCCCAACTTACATTATTCTATTCTCCACTTTGTTTTCATATTCTCACTTAAATCATAGAATCACAGAATGGTTTGGGGTTTAAAAATTCTAGATAGTAACCATTCCAAGGTATGGAAAAATGGGTATTGCAAACAGAAGTATCAGTCATAGAATCATAGAATGGCTTGGGTTGGAAGGGACCTTAAAGATCATCTGGTATCAAACCCTCTGCCATGGGCAGGGACATCTCCCACCAGACCAGGTTGCTCAAAGCCCCACCCAACCTGGCCTTGAACACTGCCAGGGAGGGACAGCCACAGCTTCTCTCGGCAACCTGTGCCAGTGTCTCACCACCCTCACAGGAAAGAATTTCTTCCTAATATCCAATCTAAATCCATCCAGCCAATTCTTCATCCACCAAGTGTTCCATCCATCAAGTCCATGCCTCTCTAATTTAGAGGCAAGGATGTCATGCAGGACAGCGTCAAATGCTTTGCACAAGTCCAGATAGATGACATCAGTTTCTCTTCCCTTATCCACCAATGCTTTAACCTCATCATAGAAGGCCACCAAATTTGTCAGGCATGATTTTCACTTAGTGAAGCTGTGCTAGTTGTCACCAATCACCTCCTTGGTTTCCATGTGCCTTAGCATGGTTTCCAGGAGGATCTGCTCCATGATCTTACCAGGCACAGAGGTGAGACTGACTGGCCTGTAGTTCCCCAGGTCTTCTTTTTTTTTTACCCTTTTTAAAAGTGGGTGTTATGTTTTCCCTTTTCCAGTCAGTGAGAACTTCAGCAGACTGCCTCAACTTCTCAAATATGATGGATAGTGTCTTAGCAAACTCATCCACCAGATGGTTTAGATAAGTAACAGGAATAGGAGGCCACAAGCAGTAACAGATGAATGATAAAATAAAACTCTAAAACAAACCAGTCAGCTACTCATTCCTAAAGAAATTAATGCAAAAACATAAAGAAACAAGGCTGCCATAGCCAAGGAGACAGTTTATTCTAAAGACCCTCAAGAACTTTACTATTGAGTTTATGTTTGAAAAGCTTACTGGCTACAGAGACAGGCAGAAGCCTACATTCCTACACCAGAGAACAAGAGTAACACCAAATGAAAAAAACAGAACTTTAGAATGTTACACTTCAAATTTGTATGAGAATATGACATCCTCTAAAAACTTACCTATAACAGCTCCCTAATCAAGTAGGCCTGTTTTTCTTTCAACAAGTCATTAATACTAAACTAGAATCAATAGCTGTGGTCTGTTCAAGATGAGTATGTGAATTAAGTGTTTTCTGTAGTGGTAGCCAGACATTAAATAAAACATACTAATTGTACTGATGTTAAATTACTAGCACTGCAAATGCTGTTGAAGTATGAGGACTGTATTAGCTAAAGCAAACAGCTTTCCAACTGCTCGAAAAACTTATGCTTTAACAATGTGAACAGAAATAGATTCATAGGCTTTAAGACCGAAGGGGCCACTGTGATCATTTACTCCAAATGAAATGTGTTAATATTTGTTTTTAGCTGACATGCTCACTGTAGTGTTTTGAAGCTGAACAATAGGGAAAGGCATGTTGGAAACTTGTGCAGAACAGAAATAAATATGATTGCTGAGAGGTAAAACATTAGCTAAATCATTTGGTTTGGCTAGCTATATTCTCCATTTGCTTAGACAGCATCTAAACTGAGGGACAGGTGTGAATGGTGGTATGTTCTACAGTTCTGTTCCTTATAACGTCCAGACCAGATGACCTGTGACTTCCCTACCCATGACTCCCTGCCTTCTCATGTTTCCAACTTTACTGGCAGTAAAAGGAGGTTGTGGCAACAACTCTCATTTTAACACATACTCAACACATGTACCTAGAATACGTTCTAGACTAGAATACTGAGAAGCTTTCCCATGTCCCCCAGTTCAGATTTATCCTTAATTCATGTTTTATCCTGGCTTCTTTTTTGTTCCTTTTCTCATCTTCAAAAATTTAGCTTATACTGTTTACACCACAAGAAGAAAATTTTCTCCCTGCTGACAGACAAATAAGCCCTACAATACATACATATTTATTTCCAATAAGAACACAAGTCAATCTAGCTTGTGGATGCAGGTATTATCAAAAGTGGCTGTGAGTAACATCTAACGCCTGAGGCTGCACTTTCTTATACTGTGATTTAAAACTAACATTAGTTACCAAAGCTTTCCTAAGTGTTTTTAAATGAAAAGACCTCACTTCTGGCTCTAGAGAAATAGCTACAGGAGCTTCAGCAGTGTTCAGGTATTTGATTTTTAATAACAAGAAGTGTGTGTGTGTATATATATATATATATACATATATAATGTATGAGATACATAGGAAACAAACACATCAACTTCTAAGCATCTCTGAAATATACCCCTGAAAACATATCCCTGAAAATACAAAGGCTGTTACAGTTACAAATCAGTTCTCAACCCACTCCTACCAATTAAACTACTAATCCCTAGTTCAAAAAAGCATCAGAAATGCCTTTCAACAAATTCATGGCAGGTATTTATAATAGTGAAACTTGGCCAAAATTAAGAACAGCCTTTTAGAAATTTTAATACTAGCAACAGAGATGTGGGAAGACTGGACAACAAATTAAGCACTGGTTTGATTTATAACAGCAGCTTCACCGAGTCTCCACACTGTTATCATTTGTTCCAAAACAATTCTTTCAGATACATTTATGATTCTCGGCCAGGATCATGCTCTAAGAATTTACCAACAGGGTGAAGGAAATTCAGGAGCATATACCACAGCCACTACTTCTGACTTAAAAATACATGCATATTAAACTTATTAGGCATAGACCTCAGAAGAAGGAAAAACGCAACCAAATAATGTGATCAGTCTTCAAGAAAGTAACTGTGTATGTTTCCAAATGTTAATTCTTTATAGCAATGAAGTAAGTCACCAGTAACACTCAAATATTTTGCTCAGGTGCTGTATAGGCAATGCTCTCATAGATCAGGTAGGTAATTATTAAACCATTTTTATAGATGGAATAATTAAGACTACAAATCTGAAGTTACATGCTCAGATCACACAGCAATTTATTCTAAGGCCAAGATTAGAACCGAGGACCTTCATATATACATGAAGGATACAAACATTCATCCAGAAAACATGAACAAACAAATGGTAATGCAAATTAGTTTCAAATTTGTTCAAGTCTCGTTTTCAGAAATGGACTTACCCAGGTAAACAGTCGCCGCATAGTGCGTTGCTGGTGGCAGAACAGTTGGCCTTCTGGAACCGGTTAACTAATGCACAATCCAGACAAGGCTTGCACTTCTGAAAGCCCCAGTCTTCCTTGAATCTGTTTGGCCTGCATGTCATGCACTGTGCATCCTCCCCATATCCAAAGCCGCATTCCTGTAGGGATTAACAAGCAGTAGCAAGCTATTCAGTCACTGAAAGCATGAACAAGAAGAGAATGCTGGGATAAAATGAAGACCTAGTATAATTACTAGTGAGAGTAGGTCTTTCTAGAGACAAAAGCCATCCTTTCAGCAAGTTCAAATGTGTCTTCCACTGCTAATAATCTCCCTTACTTGTATAAGTAATACTTAGTCATCCACTTTATTCATGAAACCACTGTGTATTTGAATGATAAAGGGCTTCAAGGACTCCCACAGTTTCATTATTACTAGCTTATGGTAGAATTATTGAGCTGTCTGTTTTTTAATTAGGTCAGTCATGTGAAAGTGCAGAAACTGGGACAAGTGAAGTATAAAGGCACTTACTCAGTTACAAAAACCGCAAAGAAGCACTTTGATATTAAGGTTCATAGCTAAGGTGAACAAAGTTAATTGCCGAAGAGAGTGCACTGATCTTCAAAGGCTTAGAATTTCTGTTACCAAATAAAACTGAGCTGGTTAATGACCATCAGCTAGGCGTGAAACGTTGCGTAGCCACTAAGAATTTCAGAAACTCAATCCACTCCAGTTCTAACAGTTCTTAAACAGTTGGAAAAATTTAATAGTTCTGTGGATCACAGGGAGGCATGACATTTTACTGTACAAGGAATACGGTTATGTTTGGTTATTTATCCCAAATTCAGCTGTTTACAGAAATTATTTGCATTCATTTGCAAAAGAACACCTAATGCAATCGACAGGCTGCATAGAAAAACACTTCATCCAACAATTAAGTAATAGCACTGAATTCTACAAACTGATTATCAAGAACTCTCAATCTATTTCATTTTTATGTCACTATTTCTTAGAGTTATCGAGTTACTAAGATTTGCTATTGCCTTTTCTCATCTGAATATCCTATTTATTTTTTTTCAGTACTTTGGAATTAGTTTTGATGCATCAGTGACACATCATAAAACATCAAGAGGAATACAACAAATTGCTGGAAAGGACTTGTTGGGAAGGGAGTAGGTGGGAAAAGCACAATGTGGGGACCTCCTTCTCAAGTATGTGGTCCCAGTAGAAGAATAGAGCACCTTTCCAGTGGGAAAAACTGCAGGAAATGTTCAACTGAGGCAACTTAAGAGAAGGTTTCCACCAGTCACCTCCACAACACACGCATGTTCGATGCATATAACTTTTTCCAAAATTACCCACCTAAGCAAATCTGCTGCAGTAAAAAAAGCTTTGAACCTTAGAAACGCACTCAGTATTTTCCAAGAGTAAGCATCTATGAAACAAGCTCTGTGATGGAGTTGGCCAATATATATTTTATAGTGCCTCTAATTTGCAATGATAAAGTAAAACAATAAACAACTTCAGATTTATTTTACTGGACAGTCTAAGAATTTTCAATTTTCCTTTGTTAAGAATAATTTTTACTGTACTCTGAAGAAGTGCAAGCACACAGAAAATGAACAATTCTAAGAAAGCAACTACAAATGGATACTAAAAACAGTCATCTTCCTCTGCCTCTAGACCCAGGAACTTATAAAATAAGTTTTAATTTTTGTTTTGTTATTTTAGTTGAAATGCAGTTTCTTACTATTGACTATTACTCAGATTAAGGAACACACAGACAAATCACTGTCGTTAGTAACAACAAAAAAAACCATGTTACAGTTTCATACACTGTACAGCACACTCCTCCTGAAATATTTCCTTTTTAAAAAAAAAAATTACTTCGGACACAGAACATTTTCTACTATTTTCTTTCAAACCTAACAGTTTCTGCTAGGAACCAATGCCAAAACAATGGAGGTTCTAGCAGTTCTATTTTATGTCACCTAAAGATATATCATTGTGTTCAGATTTACACTCAGTTTCATTTATGCAGTTGTAAAACCATATACAAAGCTACATGATTACCACCAGGGACTGGAATGAGTCTAACTTCTGTTAGTATGGTTTGCTCTTCTTAAGTCTAAATAAAATTTTTCATTGAATCTCATTATTCCTTAACACATTCTTTCTAAATACCTACTCTTTCTGTTTTGATCATCCAAATAGTTATGGTATAGATATATTATATAGCTCAGTCAAATCATGTATGTTTGTTATCTTTTGATAAATCACTTGGAATCAGTCCCTCCCAAGTCCTAGCAAACTTTCAAATATAAGGCTGAAATTAACTTAATTATAAGTTTTCCTTTCCAGACTACCTTTGAAGTTTCTGATTAAAAACAAGCAAATACCAGGAGATGAAGTTAAAATTAAATGCCTTCAACTCACTGGCCCAAACTACCAAAGCTTGAATAAATTGTTTCTAGCTCTATCAGATCTGCTTTGCTATAGTTGGATGTATGGACACATCTTGGTTGTCCTTTGTAACATGGAATTGTTTACTTTAAAGCTATAAAAATGGTGGATGCAATATGAAATCTTCTGCCCAAGGAATTTACAGTCTCCAGTCATTTCAAAGATGGCTTCTAAGTTCTTGCCAGGAATTTTGCAGATACAATCCGTAACAACTACAGCTTTATGTATGGGCTTCTTATGTTCACGTAATATTTGAGGTAGTTAACTGCCTGGCAGGGGCAAATAAATATTTAAGCTTGTAAACCAGGCAGAACTTCAAACACATCTGTACTCATCGTTAACCACATTCTCAAACCTGAAGGATACGATTTAGACAAAGGATTCAAACCCTTTGGAATCTCGGACTTTCTAATTTAGCAGTCCAGCAAAAATACAAACAATTGACTGCCCATCTTTTATCAGTACACGTGCAAAACAGATATGCACTAGTTTTCTTAGTGTTCTGTTTATGAAGCTGTCAAGTTATATAGCTGATGAGATCTGAATAGTTCCCAACTCCCCTCACCCCTTCTGTCCTCCCACTCATATTTTTAAAAGAGGGTTCATCTCCTGTGGTAGTTCACCTTAGGACTGCAGAAAAGAGAAATAAAACTTGTAACCTAAATTAGCTGGATTTGAAACAAAAAAAAAAGAAAATATTACTTTTGTGCCAGGAAAAAAAGAGCAGGTAAATACACGCTGTATTTATTTCTCCTATTGTGAAGCATATTGTGAATAACACTTAGCCCACTATTCCCTTTCCACTTCTCCTTTTCAATGATACCATCAATTGTACCAGATAACATAAATGAAAAGTTTCTCTCTCAGATGATATACAGTACAAGCCACAAAAACCCAAACAATAATTTAGAAAATTGCATTAAATTTATTATTTTTTTAAATCAAAATTTCAAACGCACATCTATTTTCTAGATACTTACACAGCTTTCACTATCACAGTATTATGACATCTCATTACCTTTAATGTACGTATCCCTATAACAGCTTTGTTCAGAAGTTGTTTTCCCTAAGGTATCAAGTGAGATCACCGGTCAAGGCCACCTAGGCATTTATAGCAAACCGGTTAACTAAACTCAGAACTTAGTTTCAAGCTAAAAATATTAAAAGCACACAGTAATACAGACACCTCTTAAAGTATTACCTTGGCAGTTTTAACAGTTTGTTTTGGTATATACTGACCAAACACTGACTCAGACAGAACAACCAAAAGTATAGCAGACTATGAAGGGTTAGGGAAAAACCATACCACGTAACTCCATTAAAGCTGAATGCAGCACAGAAAGTAAATGAACACTAAATTAGATTTTAAACATTATTTCAATTAAAGTAACCTCAAATTTCATTTAAAAAATGCTTTCAGGCATTAAGATCATAATCTGCAAGTATGCTTTAGAATTTGTTTCTAGTTCCACTGATTATCCACAACCTACGTAAATCCCTAGACAGTACAGCACACAGAAGTTCCACTTAGGCCATGATGATCACAAGAATATTTGGATATTCTCAAGAAAAAGCCTTCCAGTCATTAAGACACTTTTAATTGATGTCAGGTCATATAACAGGTTGCAGCACTACACTGGTGCTGGGAAACAAAGGTTTTAGTAATACCTTGGAGTATATGGCCTTGTTAAATAGCACACAGTTTTAGCTTCCAAAAGTACCTTAGGCTGGGGATCAACCTCATCTAGATAGGCTGATTATTGGATTCTATCAGCAGAAGTCTCTGAGCAGGACAGGCTGCATCAGTGTGCTGCACATGTCAGATTTAGCTGCTGTCAGAAAAGTCTCAAGCTCAGTATGTAAGATTTGACATGCCTATATGCAGCTATTCCAGCTTCCAGGAGACTGACCCAGAAACACGTGTTAGCCTCTCCTGAGCTGAGAGATGGCAGGCTTCCTCACCAGCAGCTCTCTTGCTTTGAAACATTCAGAGTAACTGCCAAACACGGTAGCAGCTGATCTCAGTAACTTCACTGCGACATGTCAGACATAGCACACCACCTTTGTTGTTCTGTATGAGGACTGTTACATTCAGGAGTACCTTCAAACAGTACCTTCCTGTTCAATTCACAATCCCTTTTCTGAGCCAACATGCAGGTCTCATTTTCCTTCATCGTATACCCGGTGCAAGGAAACAACACAGCCCTGCCTTCTCAACCATCAAGCTACCTCTGTCCCACAGGCTCTCTGTACAGCAGCAGTCTCTTGCTGACAGTATTTATCATCATGTATTTGGTGGCAATGCTGGTTTAAGGCACTCTCCCCCTTTCATCTCTGCCTTTCTTCCTTGTCATACATTGTCCTCAACTGTACTGATACAACTGGTGATTCGGTTGAACTGAAATCTGACCACAGGACCGATCCAGGAAAAAAGTGATCAGTTCAGTGATCTGTTCCATAGTACACCCTAAAAAAATCTACTGTGTCAGCATAATTGCACAGGCAGGGCACTGTGGAGAGAACTTACTATAGCCAAAGTTGTCCTTTCAGTGTTTCTGAACTACAGCCTCAGATGTGATCTGTTGACAAAACAATCTAGAATAGTAGTTGAAGCTGAGTTGCAATATAAGCTTGATGAGGCTGAGATATACATTGCTATTTCATGTATAAATTAAAAAACATGGAAGCTATAGAGAGTTATAGAGCTTTTCATTTTTATTTTTTTTTAAAAAGCAAATTATGGTGAAAGGACCAAAAGGACTCTCATTTCTGTACTGGAACATTTTCAGGAAAAGGTAGAAACTCAAACTATCCCAGTCGATTTTTTCTGCATTAATTGTGATCATATAAATTCAAATAATATATGAAGTTTGATTTATACAAACACATTACTAGAAAGGAAAATAAAAGGCTGTTACTATCAAGCCACACCAAGGACTATTCAGGCACTGGCAACTTGAAGCCACTTACAGAATAATACCACTTGCTTAGCTACATGATGCTGTCTCCTACTAAATGAACGAGAAATGAAGCAATGCGGAGCCAGAAAAAGCAAACAGTTCCTTCTGAATTGAGACAATTGTTTCAGTCTCCCACCAGAGAAGAAAGCACAGCTTAAAGAAAAAAAATAAAACAACAAGAAAAACCCAAAACAAAACAAAAAAACAACACAAAAACCCCAAACAAAACCCCCACATGCTCAAAAGTAAACTATTTCAATAGCGCAAAGGCTTCACAAACATTACCAAGGACACACATTTATGAGAAAAGGCTACATTGATTTATTTTTTTAAAACAAACAAATAGGAGCAAACAGGAGAAACAGCTTGCACTCACTTCCCCATCAATGCTAAATCATTTATACAATAACAATACCAGCTTTCTTATGATGGCAATGTTAAAAGTACTTTATAAAAAATACAATCAATGTAAGTGATCAATGAATTTTAGTTCTAAGTTACTGTAACATCTGCAGCAATGCTGTTAGAATAGTTGATAGGGAATCAGAAAGGAAAAGTTGAGGGTGCATTATTTTTTCTTATTTTAAGGAAGAAGAATTAATTTAAAAACATTCTTGAAAAAGAGAGCTCCACTAAACTGCCACAGCAAAAGCTGAAGAGAATAGTCTAAACTGGGAATTAGTTATGTGAAATAAGACTGGGGGTTTTAGTTGTTGTTGCGTTTTTTTTGTGTGGTTTTTTGTTTGTATCATGCTATAAAGGGTGTCTGAAGTTGCTTATCCATGCAGACAGGAAGGTCAATCCAGTAGACTGAGCACCAGTTTGCAACTAGAATTAAACACTCATCATAGAACAGCCCAGGTCAGAATGAATCTTTAAAGAAAATCTGTTTCAACCTTTCATGGGACAGGGAGCAGAGATGTGATGATCTAAAAACCTTCAGTGATGGGGACTCTACTAAGTTCCTGGGGATGTTGTTCCAGTGAGTGATTGTTCTCACTGTAAAAAATTTCTTTCTTATATAGAGATAAAACCTCTCTCCTGCTACAACTTGCATCTGTTGCCTCTTGTCTTGTCCATGTGGCACCTTGTGAGGAGAGAGCCTCCATCCTCTTGGTCCACTCTGTGGTTTCTACTCCGTTTCACCAAAAACTTCCTGCATTACTGTGGGCAAGTTAATTTCCATGCTAGTGGCTCATATATAAATTAAGGCAGGCAACAGGGTTTTCCTAACTTATAAAGGTATTATGAAATGCTCACATAGTATAGCAGCAAAGGACATATAAATAACTCAATAGTTGCAAAAGTAAGTATACATACACACACATATATATACACATACCCACTCTGGACAGGTAGTATTTTGCCCTGCACATTTTTCCATACTGTTCATACAAGTCTGTAGTGTATCTAAGTGTATTTGGCGACATGGGAACAGGCTGGACTGTCACACAGGACCAGACTGGTTAGGCTTTAACCATACCTTTAAGTCACAGTGAAGCATGTGTTAAGATTCTTAAGTCTGATCTTCATGTGTCACTGTCTATTTGCTTAAGTGCAGGGAGAACTAATAGCTATTGACTTAACTGAGTTTTATCAGCAAAAAAATCCACAATAAAAATCCTGTTGATGTTTAAAAGAAAACAGGTATCACAGTTAGGTAACAATGTATTAGTTTTGATTTCCATGACATCATGCACTCAGTTTAACAAAGGCAAAAGGAAGAAAATAGGTGCACAAATGTACTTATGCTCTAAACTGGTTACTGATCAATTCAGTGGCAATGTATTTAAGTCATAGTAACCATCTGTACCATGATATTTACCTTAATTTTTATCTTGAGAACTCCAGTTTTCCTTTCAGTGCTTAGCCTACTAACTCTATTTGGCTCTTGAAAGGAACACAGTTCCTATTTTTGTATAGTCAGTAATAACAAGAAAGAAGTTACAGTCTAAATCTGTAGTTTAAGATGAAATAGTTTCTCTTACTTATGAGTGAAACAGGGCTCTACAGTCCTTGACATTGGACCTGTCTGTTTCAGCTTACTCAGCAGTACAAGTTCTACCTGAACTGAGTTTCAAGGGAAGGAAATAGGGACATATGTCTACCTCAGTGCTCACATGGTCCACTGCTGCATGACCTAATAGCTGCCCTTTCGTATTCAACAATATAGACTGAGGTTTTCTGTTACTAACATAAAAAATACACCCTGTCAGTCAATTGCTTAACACACTTTGGGGGGGGACCAAACAAAAAAATCCACTGATATACCATTGTATTTTACTATATATTTAGACATAGTCATGCTCACGCATCCAGCAGTATATTGAGTTTTATCCATAAGCACTAAATTTGATAGGAAAACAAACACATTATTTGTTATTAAGAAACTGTTATTAAACCACAACGTAATTACATCATTGCTTTCTCACATGTAAAAAAACCAAGCAAACAAAACTCCCCCTGTGCTGCAAATGACTTCAAGTATACAATTAAATCCCTTTTCCCTTTGTGTTCTGACCTTTGGCTTAACACACTTTGCTGCTTCAAGTTCAGCAAGACTACTCTCACCACATTTCAGTAACAGCTACAGCATCCCATCCTTCACTATGATTCACAGAAGATTGTACCTCTATTTATTCAGGAAATTATGCTTCCACTCACATTTAGTTTTGAGCAAAATCTGTTCGGTTCTTTCAGCTCTAGTGTAGTAGCAAAAAATAGTATTTGGAAGGTAATTGATGTCTGGAAGAAGTAATTGCTTACATATTGAAATTAATTAAGCATTCATATTTTAAGAAAAACTAGTCCTAAGAATCAGGACTACATGATTATAAACAAAACTAGTTAAAGTAAAAACATAACGTGACTAGTATATTATTGTAAACTATAACCTTCCTATTTTAGTTTACTGTTTATTAAATTGAAAGAAAAGTATGATTACTGAGGGCATTAGTTTTTACGCTTTTGTTCTTTATTTGCCAACTAGATAAGCATGCTACATCAATGCATATAATGCTGCTTTACTCAGACCACTGTTATAAAATGCCATATTTACAAGTGCCTTTATAAATTAAAACAACCCCTAGAACCTTTTAGTCCTCAAATTTAAAGCCAATACAAAAAACCCAAACCATCCAAATGAAACCACATCCTTGTCATTAGTCATCATCACATCTCTATTTCAACAGCATTGTTTGTATGATTAGGCCTTAACTAATATTGCATAACATAGAAAGCAGTCTGTATTAAAGTGTGAAAATAAGCATTTCTGTTAAGGCACTGAACACTAGCTACAGGGGGTGGAGAGAGAAAGAAAATTTGCCACTCCATTTCAGTAAATCTGTTCAAACCACCCACAAACCACTATAATTGTGCTTTTTTTCAGAGCTGAATATAGTAAGAAATACAAAGCCACAAACTGAAAGCTTCTTTTTCCCTGTTGTTTACACACACACCCCAGATTCGGTAATGTTTCTTGTTAAAAAAATTTTCAAAAATAACTTTTCAAATTCCTCCTTGAATCTACATAACATACTTGCCTACAAAAGCAGCCCTGAAAATTAAATTTCACTCCTCCTAAATAATACCCTAAATTCCACCTTTATCTTCCATTTTACACTATCAGTAAGAGTACAAAACGGAGTTTGCCCTTCTATAAGCAGAGGCACTGGCTGGGCAGGGCACTTACTACTCTCCTGCTTTATGGCCCCACCTACCAGGTACTGATCAGACTGCACAGTTATGTCTGGGCCATAGTTTTACACCCTAACACTGGGCAAGATGTAGGTATAGTAGCTGGACACTGAAGAGTCTTATGCTTACATATGAGATCTGACAAGTCTTCTCACCCTTCATGATACCGGTTTTAGCCCTCTGTTTTTGCCTGACCATCTTCAAACCTTTAGCATAGCACATATGCTTCTCCAAAACATACAGTCCCCCATGACTCATAACTCATTCTGGTATCCCTCTTACCTCCGGTGACCAAGCTAGTGAACCCCACCATATCCCTTCCTCACATTTCAGCTGTATCTTCCTTTATTGATCTCTATCCTTGCTCATACACAGCACCTACTTTCTCTGTGCTGAAGAGAACCTGCATTCAGACTTGCAATTTTCCTGGAAATTTTGCCAAATTAATTGTCTAGTTCTACTGAATCCCAATCCATAACCTCAGTTGCCATTCATCTCCATTGGTTCATTTCTGCCCTCCTAAAAAACCTGCTAATTCCAGAACTTTTATGGAGATTTTCTTTTGGAAGAGATGCAGTTGTTCTAAAAGAAAAAACATTTACATAAGACTCATGATAACAATCTTTCCTTTTCCATTATATTAACAAGGATTTCTTATGTGCTTTCTACATATTATCATGTAACTGAGAAGCTTGAGGCCAAAAAAATACTTCACACAGCATAAGAGATATGGATTAGATTTATGGCATCTTTAATAAGCTGTAAAACAAAGAAATTGAGCCTCACATGAAACTAGCTTCTGAACACGAAGTGCTCCAACCACTGAGCCAGTGAAAACAGAACAATCACCTAACTTCCAGCTGTTCTAAGGAAAACTCCCGGTTTTCACTTGAATCCTATTCTGTGGTCTGTACCACTGTACTAGTTTGAAATTAATTTTTTGTTTCTCTACACAGTGAGGTTGTTTAGTCTTAATTTCCTGTACTTCCCTCCCTCTTTGTAGCACTATCTTTAAAAAAATTAATTTAAATTTGAGAGCCCATACACAGAGCCCATACACAGATGCTCGAATGGTGCTGCCTACTTTAATAATTACGTTATCATTTTCTGAACTGAGTATTTTATACAAAGAGAACGAGAAGACATAATAATTGAAAAAATAGTAAAACGTTCAAATTTCAAAATAATAAAGTACTTTCAAATACAGATATCTATTATTTTAACCACATAAGTAAATGCACTTATTGAAAAAAAAGTAAGCTCAAGAAAGCATGATTTGCTTACCTTTGAGAGCTCCATTCCAGGTCCACACTGTTTGCAGAGGATACAGTTTCCAGTGTGATCCCTAAACTCTTGCTCTCTGCAATCTCCAGTCTCGCAAACTACCCTATTTAGCTAAAAGAAAAAACCAAACCAACACAAAGTCACTAAAATATAATTTATAACAACTCTAAATCTAAGAAATAAATTCATGTTTTTGTCTCAAAAATAACTTTCTGCATTATCAAAAACTTTAAATATGGCAATAAAAATAAAATAAACATATCCAATTATGGATAAGTGACCTGAATTTTAAAGGTTCTCAGTAGTCAGTTACTTGCAAGAATTTTACAATTTTTAGAAGACCTGCTTGATATTTGACACTTGTATAATGTCAAGACACTTAATTTTTGAACACGAGTTTAAGTGCCTCACCTTATTCAACATTATGAAAAATGCACATAACCATGTACTAAAGCTACAATTTTCACGACAGTAAGCAATGTCACATTACATTATATTGTTGTGTTTCATTTATTTGCCTTTTTTTTCCATTATGCTATTACAATCGAATAAATAAACTAAAATCTATTTATTTAAACAGAAATATTTAGAGATTTTAAAAGGTCACTCAAACCTTCACAGAATCACAGAATTCTAGGGTTGGAAGGGACCTCGAAGGATCATCTAGTCCAACCCCCCTGCCAGAGCAGGGTCATCTAGAGTACATCACACAGGAACGCATCCAGGCGGGTTTTGAATGTCTCCAGTGAAGGAGACTCCACAACCTCTCTGAGCAGCCTGTTCCAGTGCTCTGTCACTCTCACAGTGAAAAAGTTTCTCCTTATATTCACATGGAACCTCCTATGCTCCAGTTTGCAATCATTGCCTCTTGTCCTATCATTGGTCATTACTGTAAAAAGCTTGGCTCCATCATCCTGACACTCACCCTTTACATATTTGTAAACATGGATGAGGTCACCCCTCAGTCTCCTCTTCTCCAAGCTAAAGAGACCCAGCTCCCTCAGCCTTTCCTCATAAGGGAGATGTTCCACTCCCTTCATCATCTTTGTGGCTCTGCGCTGGACTCTCTCAAGCAGTTCCATGTCCTTCTTGAACTGTGGGGCCCAGAACTGGACACAATACTCCAGATGTGGCCTCACCAAGGCAGAATAGAGGGGGAGGAGAACCTCTCTTGACCTACTAACCACCCCCTTTCTAATGCACCCCAGGATGCCATTGGCCTTCTTGGCCACAAGGGCACATTGCTGGCTCATGGTCATCCTCCTGTCCACCAGGACCCCCAGGTCCCTTTCTCCTACACTGCTCTCCAGCAGGTCAGCCCCCAGCCTGTACTGGTGCATGGTGTTGTTCTTCCCCAGATGCAAAACTCTGCACTTGCCCTTGTTGAATTTCATTAAGTTTCTCCCCGCCCAACTCTCCAGCCTATCAAGGTCTCTTTGAATGGCAGCACAACCTTCTGGTGTGTCAGCCACTCCTCCCAGTTTAGTGTCATCAGCAAACTTGCTGAGGATACATTCTGTACCCTCATCCAGGTCGTTGATGAAGATATTGAACAACACCGGTCCCAGTACCGACCCCTGAGGGACTCCACTAGTTACAGACCTCCAACTAGATTCTGTCCCATTGACTACAACTCTCTGACTTCTTCCCTTTAACCAGTTCTTGATCCACCTCACTACCTGATCACCAAACCCATACTTTTATCAGCCATATTATTTTACCCATACTTTACTCTCCATCATCTTTGGTAAGTCGTGGGCAACAGGAGAGGTGCCTGAGGACTGGAGGATAGCAAATGTCACTCCAGTCTACAAGAAGGGCAAGAAGGAGGACCCGGGTAACTATAGACCGATCAGCCTCAACTCCATCCCTAGAAAGGTGATGGAACAACTTGTTCTTGGCACTATCTCTAGGCATATCAAGGATGAGGGGGTCATTAAGAGTAGTCAACATGGCTTTAGCAAGGGTAGGTCATGTTTGACCAACCTTATAGCCTTCTATGAGGAAATAACTAGGTGGACAGATGATGGCAGAGCGGTAGATGTGGTTTATCTCGATTTCAGTAAAGCATTTGACACTGTCTCCCACAGCATCCTCGTGGATAAGCTGATAACCTTCTGGAAACATAGAAAACACCCCAAACCTGTATGGATACAATTTATTCTAATTTTCACTATTTAATTTAATTTATATTTTATGGGACCAATGAGAGAGAATACAATTTCTGCCGTCAAAGGCATTTAAGTACATTATCTGACCAAACCAGAATCTAAGGTTATGAGAAATACCATAAGCAGTAATATCAGCCATGCAAAGTCTCAGCAATCATTGGTATCCTACCCAGGAACATTAGCAAACCCTGTGAGCTCCCACAACAGAAATTTAAATTAAATGCCTACATGCAGGCTTCCATTACAGAAAGCCCCCTCCACAACTGCTACTAAATTCTTACTTTGTGTATTAGTCTTTCCAGAAAAACCAAAGCCTTTCTGATAGCTATGAAGCGCTAATTACCCTTACTTCTAGAGCTTGTCTCTGCAAGTCAGAGTTGAAGTATGCTCAGTAGGCAATGTAATTTTGTGCTATGCTATGTTCTGTGGATAAACTGAATACTTCAAACTCCTAAACTATTTATATATTAGCATACTGTACTAAAAGATGGCCACTATACATTGCCTAGAATTCCTGCCATCTCCGAAGTGAAGCAGTGTCACCTTCACAGCACTATATTCACTGTATTTTCTGTCCTAGTCCAGTCCTTCTTCCATGAAAAGGTTCACAAGTTAAAATTGTTAATTGCATGTGAGGAGTAGGAAGAAACTACACAAGTCAGTTGACCAAGATCACTTTTAAAATTGATAAAATGCATAAATTCATATGTAATTGTCTGAGTATTTGTTTAAGGCTTTTAGTGTTAGCATTAATGTGTAAAACAACAGGCAAAATTCCTATGTCCAATATAGTTTTTTCAACATTCACGGGGGGGGGAGAAATTAACTTACCAAATATGCTAGCAAAATTATGAGCATCTTCAGTTTATCTTCTCCTTGTATTCCTTTAGCATCCATTTCTTCCAATTAAACCTTTCTCCTTAGAAAATAAATAGAAGAAAAAAGAAAAATGTGATTATATTTCAGAGTGTTGTTTAAATTGCAAAAGTCATATTTGTCCATAGTACTTCACGTCATTCAGCAGGTCAAAATACGTATCTGTTAATGCCATTAAAATATTTCAAATGGATTCCTGAAAACTAAGCAACAAACATATGCTTTGAGTCATGTTCTTTGTTAGAAGACAAGGCAATATACACAAAGTTTCTATAGCCTTAATTCTCAAAAGAAGAGACTGCTATCAGTCTGCATTCGAGAACATCAACGTTTGTAACCCTAACTTCTAACATTCCTAACCTATCTTTCTCGCTCGTTAGATGCCCAACTAAGTACATGATCAACAGACAAAAATCAATTTCTTTAAATATGCTACATATTTAAAGATCACATAGCTGATCACAAGAATGTTCTGTGTTGCAATGTGGAGCAAAATAGGTTTGCCTACTAGCTAGGATAACCTCTTCTACTTCATTCTACAATGAACTGGAGGCACACACCAGATCCTTTTCTACCATAAGGGATATTAACTGCTTCAGTTGCATTAACATGATTGTTTATGATCTGGTAGGCAAAGACTACTACAGACATTTCAAACAGTATAACCAAGTCACATACTACCTCAAACAACTTTTATCATAAACTCAGAAAAAGAGGAAAGAACAGTCCATAAAGCCTTGCTTAATTACATTTTAAGAACTGGTAACAAAGAAATGATAACCATCATGAAAAGGAAGTTCTAATTTTGGATTAATTTTTTTTATTATTATTAAATCAAGGAACTGCCACCCCCACAATCATTAAGAATATTGTGCTTGGCCAACAGAATGTTTTTTCTCTGGTTACTTTCCTTTTGTTTATTTGAGTCTGTGTGTTAATTTCTGGTTTCTTTCTTTTTTTTTGTTTTGTCAGTTACCTGGAAATTCGAGTGTAACTTTTAGTACAGAAGTTCAAACTATATAGCAACAGTATCAAGATAAGAATAAATAAACCCAGGTAGCACTCTACAGGAAAGTCAAGATTACATTTTTTTGTTACTTCTCACTTAGTGATGGTAGTGTTCTACGGATCAATGACAATTATCAGGTTATATGTATGTCAACATGGGTAAAAGAGACAACATACCATCAAGTAATACAAATACATATAGATATAGTATTCAACATAGGCTGCTTTTGTAATTCTGAGGGAAAACAAACAAACAAAAAAACCCAGACAAATGTGAATTCTCAGAAAGAATCCTGGATGACCTAAATACAACAATTGGATGTAAAAAGTACTTCAAAACAGATGGAAAAATGGACAGTCACAGAACCACAGAATCCTAGAGGTTGGAAGGGACCTCGAAAGATCGTCTAGTCCAACCCCCCTGCCAGAGCAGGGTCACCTAGAGTACATCACACAGGAACGCAGTTAATAAATTTTAGTTAAGTGCACAAGGTTGGTGTGAGAACCTGACAGTGTTAGTGCTGCAAAAATATTAGGTATATAAGAACAAAAATGTAGAAGAACAAAACAACTTTTAGTAATAGCAAGGACGAAACAGTGGACGGAGACAGTAAAAATACTGTTAAGGGAACTCAGAAGTTTCAAGATATGTTTCTCATCTATATTTGGAAAGAAACAGGATGGATAAAAACGTATGCCATCTATTATATCTTCTGGACAAAGAGTAACTGAAGATCTGATAAGCGAAAACAGATCAGACATAAAAGAAATTGTGAGACTTTGAACCTGAGAAACTTTGAAAAGTGTCAAGGAAGACTTAAGTTGCTGCTGTTCAATTTTTACACTGTTTTGAATGCTACAGAAATTCAAGAGCGGTAATGTTTTGAAAAGATTAATATTGTATAGAGTTGTTTATTGTATTACTCTTCTTAGTTATTTTTTAGAGTAAAGCAGACCTGCAAAGAAGCTTGACTTCACTCAACCCATAGAACACAAGACAATAAAGCCAAAAGTCCAAAAGGTAAATGATATAAACTGATTAAATATTAATGCCAAGAATCATGCTGAAACGAAAAGGATTTGGGAGAAAAATCCCCATTGACTTCTTGATTTCATATAATGGTATTCAGTGGAAAAAAAACTTTATATGCTTTCTTAATTGCTACAGGAGGCAAAACTTCACACAAGTGTGCAAATGAAATAAAGCTGTAAATATAACTGAGTCGCTTAGAACTGAGTGTTAAGTGATTCTTCCGAGTTGTATTAATTTATGGTCATTATATCCCTTAATAATATTATTGTTAAAGAAATAATATAGCACTCTTCTAATGTAATCATGATCATCTATATAATACTACCTATTTTTTTAAAAAAATAGGATATCTTTATAAGGTTAAAAGCATGTTTTATTTTAAATTTTAATATTTACTTCAGCTTCTGAAAATAGATGTGTGACATATATAAAAATATACAGTTATTATGATATTAATTTTTTTGGTCAAGTTTCATGTAGAATTATCATTAAAGCAATATCAGTGAGCTGTACTAAGCCTAACGATCTAAAATACAGAGCTGTGGCATAATCTAGACAGCCTCTATTTTTTCTAAGCAGGTTCAGCTGTAGTATGGTAAAATAAAGGAAATTAAGAACAGCCTGATTAACAGGCCAGCAGATTCAGTATTTGCTATATTACTGCGATAAAACTATATTAGCCTTATATAATGAAGCCACATTCATCCTATACATTTTTTCCAACATGCAACAAACCTGAAGATTTAATATTGTTAAAGAGTTAGCATATAAACAATTTATTAGAATCAATATTGAAACAAAGCTAATGACGTGCTTTCATGTTTGTAATATTCTGGGGTCACAAGTGGATTAAAAAACAAACGCCAGTTCTTAGCAGAAGGTAGTACAGAACAACCAGCAGTATTAAAAGTATTGCTGGTCATGCAGACAGCTCGTACTTCAGTTTTGGAGTAGTCGTATCTTCTTATAGCATGTACCTCAAAGACTTCTAGAACATAGAAAGCACACGGAGAAGCATGTTGTACTAAAACATATTTTGTTGACTTAGGTGTGGAAATTTTATTGCACCTGTGAAATATTTTCTATTTGAAAGAAAATCTACGGCCTCTATATCACTCTTGCCAAATCCAACACCTTCAAACTTCAGGCGTTTCAAAACCCAGAGTAAATTTTCAAAATCAAGCGTTGTAGATCTAGCATCAACCAAACACAGACTTCTCCAACTCACCTACACATTTTGCTGAGCTTCAAATTTGTTGACTAATCGTTATGTGTACGATGCAATCTCATAGCTCTAGGTCTATGATATAGTAGAAGATATCTTCTGGACAATTTGTCTTTTATAATCATCAAGTCTTCCAAAATAAGCTTGCAGGCCTACAGGCCTTAAACTTTAGTGCACTTCTGTAGGTTTAGTAGCACCAAAACGCATTAAAATCATTTCAGTAGACGTGTATGAATGCCTGTGGTATTATACTGTGCAATCATTGTGCTTATTGTCCCAGTTCCTACCAAAAAAATCCCAAAGACTATATACTAGCTAAAACCTATGAGAAAGAAATTAACTGCTGTACAATTTAAAAAGCATTGTTAAGAGCACAAAACCCGAAGTTTATTTTCATGACATTTTGACAAAAATAATGCAAATGGTTAAGGCACATTAATAACTCACTGTATTGAAAGCAAGTCCAGAAGGAGACGTAACTGTGCCAGCTGCTTGTTTTCTGTTTCCGTCTCCAGTTTGGTTAAAAGCCCTGCTTAAAAAGCAGGCACTGCAACACTTAACAGGTTGCCATTGGGCAAATTTGTTCCCTTTTGATATCGAGTGGCGTTACACTGATGTCTGTTGGACACAAGCCACTCACTTCATATGCAGTCAAATAAGAAGTAACTAGAAGTTTTGCCTCTAAAATATGTGCGACCAAATAGAAGTTCAATACATTTAAAATATATTTGTTCTTGTCCAGATACTGATATCTACAACATTGAGTTCAGTTATCCTCAGTTTTATTAAACGAAAGAAAACTGCGGACAGTTTTCTGCATCTTTTTAGGTTAACAGTAATACACTTGCCCAAAATACTCAGGGAAAAACAATCATCATTGGTAATGTACTGAACTCAAGATGCAGAACTTCTACTAAGAAATGCCGATGCATAGTTTTAAGGTTACCTGCAGCCTACTATGCATATGTATAAGGAGGGCAGTATCAAACAAGTCAGGAACATGTAATAAATGTACTGTGGAAATAAGAACTTCCGATCTTTCAGGGTCCTAGAATCCACTGTTCTCCAAAATTTATTCCTACATTTACTTGCTTGCCTGAGCAGTAGTCATCATTCTATTTCAGTCTATCTGAAAAAGATTTCTTCCTTCTATCCACAAAAATAAAGTTTCACCATGAAAGACACATCACCTCAAGACTTGAGGCAGCATGATTAAATTTGGCCTAGTAGCAGGTTTCCCATAGGTGCAAGCATTGAAACTTTGAAATCAACATCATCCATCTTCTAAGGGAAACTTTAGAAGGGGTGAAGGATCCCAACTTTGAATTCACATAGCTTTCCTAGATCCGTTAAGTTTCCCGTATTTGATTTGACATTCATACTCGATGACCACTTTTCATGTTCTCTGTAACACTAGCAAAGAGTACTCTGAGAAGTTCTGGTTAAGAAAGGACGAAGATATAACCATCTTGTCCTGCCAACAGAGGTCTCTGGTACTTGAGGAATAGGATCTCAGCTCCATTCTAACCACCCTATTTCCCACCTGCAGCTGTCAACTGCAATAAAATGACAAGGAGTGGCAGATGGCTTTAGCAGAGTCAGTGCCCCACGGGCAAGAAACAAAAGAAGGAAAAGTACTTATGCCGCTGCAATGATAAAGCTAAAGGCAACAAGTTAGGGAGAAGAACTTCCACTACAGAGTGTTATTCTGTTTCATACATCTAGAACACCTTCCCTTTACATCCTGCCCACAATCCTTGTGCTCTTCCCCTTGTGAAGTAAATGAGGTCTTGTCTGACCACATTTGCTTCAAATGGTCTTAGGAGGACTATGTTGGGGAAAAAAAAAATACTATCAGCTAGGTAACATTCATCACATCAAATATCATGTTGAATAAATTTGTATTTTTCAGAAGCTGTCATACATGAAATTGTACAAAATTAGGCAGCTGTGAATTTATTTCTAGTTTTGTAAAGACAGAGATAGTAGATTAAAGTTGGAGCATTGCTGGTGATAGAAAACATTTATATCTGTTTTAGGGGCTGAGGGAGGAAGGAAAGGAGGTTTATGCATAGCCGGGATATATTTGTACTCCTTCCAAGTACCATATGCTTGGAGTTATGTTAGCTGAAGCACCTGACTTTACAGGAATAATGATGATGACAATTTAACACCCCAAAGAAGCATCTCTGCAGTGTCTTCACTATCACATACAGCATCTACAGAACACATTACATCCCAGTCGTAGACTCAAAAGGGTGTAATCAGAAAAGCTTGAGAATTAACTACATATTTAATCCCTGGTTTTGCTACTTACAAACAATGCTCCAAATTCATGCTGACAAAATTACCTAAAATAGACATATCTGGACTAGCATTAACCAGAAATTAGAATGCAATATCATAACAAAGGTGCAATGTGGTGACATTTTTCCTACACTGGAAGATTTTTTAGAGGATCAAAAACAGTGATTCACACACAAGAACTCCTAATCCCATTGAAGCTGATGAGACTACTCACACAAATAATGAACAATCTGTGCTTCGACATCAAAACCATGGTAAGAGAAACATTGCTCCTTCTGTTTAATACATCTCAAGTTCTAGAAGATAACAGTTTGCTCGTAACTATTGCAATTGTGCAATGCCAATGCATGACATTTACTCAGCCACCCTTTAGCTGTTTTGGACAGCATGAAATGTCTTAAAAAGCACAGATATAAGTCACTTACATTCTCAGCATTCTCTTTTATCAGGATTGCAAATACAAGTTGTGGAAACTGAGAAAAAGTAATTTATTGCCTCCTTAGCTGACAATTCAAACATCTTACTACTGAACTAATAAAGAAGTTTACTTCTATTTCTAAAAATAAATAAGTAAATAAATAAAGTAAATCAAACCCCTTTGCTTACACAGTAGAAAGCTTGTTTTACAGGTGATGGTGAAGGTGTGCTTGAAAGAGATTATGCAGTAGTTAACAAACCTACCTTCAGATTCAATCAGTTTGCCACTTTTGCTCATATTAAATGCCACCAGACCCCCTCGTTCGTTTGTTAAAAGCACTCATTTCCAGCAGTGGTAAGTATCAAGACGGTACACATGTATTAGGTATCAAGATTTTTCATGAATATCAGGTAAAGCTTTCAGTCCAAGGTCAGATTCATGGAGACAGATGTCAGGAAAGGAAGCCAAACAACCAAAGGCTTCTCAAACAGACCCGTACCTGGGGCTTTTCCACCTCTTACCAGCCAAGAGAAGTAGCTACCAGCTCCTGTTCCTTCAGCTCCAACTCTAAAGTGTTTGAAGCAGACAGCAACTTATTTATGCAGCCGACACGCAAAGAGCTTGTGAACCAGCCCAGCTTTCAAGGGCTTTTTGTTCGCCGCCCTCCAGAGCCCGGAGGAGTCGCTCCAGGGCTGCCGAGCCCCGCAGCACCCAGCGCCCCCCGCCGCGGCTCCCGCTGCTGCGCGGCTCCCCCTGC
>VZRW01010969.1:0-47859 GCA_013398125.1 Aegotheles bennettii | reverse complement strand
AGGAGGCAGCCGCGGGAGGGAGGGGCCGCGCGGGCGAGGCGGCGGCGGGAAGAGGCCGTTAGCGCGCGCCGCCTCAGGGGCGGGAGGGACCGCGCTCCTGCCTCGTCCGGGGGGGGGATTGCCGCCTCCTGCTCCGGTCTCCCCCCTGCCAGGACGAGTGTACCTGGTGTGAGGGGTGGGGTGTGTCCCGAGCCAGTGGCGGCAAGCCAGGGCGAACCGCAAAGGAGGCGCTCGGGCCCCTTTTATCCCAGCAGTCGGCTGGCGGAGCCGTGCTGCGCGCTCCCGGGGGGCTCGCTGCAGGCTGCAGCTCCCGCCCTGTCTCCAGGGGCAGCCCGGGCTTCGGGGGCTGCAGCCGTGGTGCTGCTGCTCTCCCTCAGAGGGGCCCGGGCCCAGGAGCGCTGGTGGCCGCCTGTCGCAGGCTGTCAGACAGCCGGCACGAAGCCGTCACCCAGATGAGCACAGGAGGCCTCATAACTCACCAAAGTTCCTCTCGCCTGTCCCACCCGGAGACCGCGATGGAGGCCCTCTGACAGTGCACTGCAGAATTCCTTCCCAAAGTAGCTGAGCTTGCTTTCCTGCTACAACCTGAAATGTTTTCCCACTCTGGTAACAGCTCACCCGGCCGTGGCGGCAGTGTCAGCACCAACTGCGAGTTCAGAAATCCAGCCCTTCACACAGAATAAACTGTTCACTGCCACTAGGAAGGGTGTGCTCGGCTCCTACCTACTGTGACACAGATGAGCTTTGCTGGAGCTAGAGATGCTCCAACACTGGTGAAACCAATCTTGGAGGCCTGGGAGAAAGACCTGCTGCTGCAGTGATTTCAGGTCATTAGTTTTACTTGCAATGAAAAGGTTAACGATACCACCACAGTCTAGACAACTGTATGGGTACACTGGAAACTGAGCTAGGTTCTGAAGGGAATGAACCAGTGGATATGCTTGGCAGTAAAGCATTTTCAAATAAACAGAAATTTTGGGAGCTTCTCACAGAGATAAAACTTTGCAGTTCACCAGCCCCATGGACTTCTATAAAACAAGTAGCGCTTATTGAAATACAGCAGGCTGTCTACAAAGACATAAATGATTGCTTCAAAATGAGTTGTTTTCAATTTTTTTAAAAATGAACTAACTCAGAATTTATGGGAGTTTTCCTTTAATTATCTTTAAAAGGGCCTGCAAAGAAGGCCCCTTTTTGCTTCAGGACCCTTGCCAGAAGGAAATCTGCAAGAGGCTGGAATTTCAATGAGGAATGGCACGCTACAGCTCAGCGTTGGTTGCATCTGTTGTGAATGGCAGCTGCTGCACAGCACTGTGCGTGCTTACATCCTATTTACAGACAACTGTTTCGTACGTTATCTGTTTTCTGTAGGCACCAGTGAAACGTATTCTGTGAGGCTTTCTTAGTAGAGTCATCGTGTGTTTCAGATACTTGTTTCAAAGTAGTATGGTTAGACAAGTGTATTAAAACATCCTAGAGTTCTTAAAGTGTTGACTAAACATTGGGGATTACCATATAAAGCAACATCAGGACTTTCTCATCAGACAGGGGATTGCTGCGTCAAGTAATTAAGAGCAACATGCAGTCTGTAACACTGAAACTTAAACATTTAAGTCCATGTTGTAGCAAGTAAAATATTTCCTCTAGATGTACAGTGGATGAGTTAATTCCATTCATCAGTCAAAGATGTTGAAAACTGCAGGGTTTGTTTTAAATCATGATGTTTCTTCTAAGGAAATGGAAGAAGCGAACTGTTTCAGCAACTAGTATAGATGCAAGTATAGAGATTCTCACTACAGTAGAGAAAGCAGAAAAGAAATATTTGGAAAGTAGTTTCAGCTGACCCCTTTGATAAGACTAAGTTGTGTGGCATATCTGATGTGGAAGCAGAAGTTGTACAGCAATAGGAAGTTGTTATCTCCGTATCTCAAATGCTAACACAGTTCCCCCAGTCAACTGTGAGATAGATCTACTGTTGTTATGACAGCTGTTGGAAACTGATGTCAGTATAACTGTGCGATGTCTTTTGATAGTCTTAACTATTACAAACCTTAAAATATGTTTGTGATGTTATCTAAGACACACTGTTTGGAAATGGCTCTATTTATAATCAGAAATTGCTCAAGCTATTTTAATAAATAAATTATATACTTGTGAGTTTTCTAGTCAGGTTTACTCGAAAAAACATTGTGAACTTTTTCTTTCTGAAGACTTAAGCCTGAGGATTAATTAATGTTTATACAGCACTTTGTAAAAGCAAAGTCACAAGTGCCAAGAATTATTATTATTTAATCTTTGAAAGTCAGATCAATGAAAGACTAAACTGTCAGAGAACTGCTCTTTAAAATAACAAAAATGCTGAAAATCCTCTTCCTCCCCATACTTGAATATATCCAACTGTGCTTTCATTTCAGCCTCACTTACACACAAAGAGATATTTCCCAGTGTAAATGAGTTAACGCCCATCTGTGTTTAAATACGTGGGAAGATTACCTAAGCTCCTAGGGACTTTCTACAAAATGAAATAAATCTTTGTTTCTGAAATGCATTTCTAAGGCCTAAATATTGCAAATATTTATATATGTAAGTCCTAATCTATCTGATGAAACAGTGTTACCTCTGTGCGGCGCTTTGCTGGTTTGTGTGATGGGTCAGATCCTTATAGTGATAGTTTAATTGGATTAGACTCACACAGCTATTTTGACTTCTGAGGAAAAAGAATCCTTGCATTGTTTTCAAAACTTGCTTCTCTTTCTACTTCACAGCAAACAGAGATATGGTTTAGAAACAATTTTCCTCAGAAAATAAAGGTACATGTTAGAAAACCAGCAACAAGTAAGAGAAGATTGGAAAGGTCATCAACGAAGTATAGAATTAATGAATAAACCCATCTTTTCAGGGTTACAGAAACATGGTTTAGGACATCATTGTCATTTAAGGAAAAATATTAAATTTGGCTTTGGCTATGCCTTAAACAATATTCTTCCTTGACAGCTAGATACACATTATTCCTGCAGTGCTAATTGCTTTCCTTATAATGTAATTGACTTGTTAAGTCAGTATATGAATTAATTGGTGGTATAGAAAAGTAAATGATACCAAGTCAGGCCTAGTTAATCTGTGTCTGGCATATTATCTCTTGATATTCAGTAAATTTAAAATTTATATATACAAATATACTTTTAATTAGAAGACACAAAGTTTGCAGTCTGACTAATGAAAGCTGACTACGTTTATCTGGAAGTGTTGATAACTTAATCTTATTTAGATGTAAGCAGACTGTTAAAACTTGAGTTTGCACGTTACTATGGTGCATACTGAAATATCAACATCTTGAGGGTCCTATGGATTGATAAACCTCTTAAAGAATAGTTTCCAAACAATGCTTAACAGTTATCAGTTATACTGACTTTCAGTTGTAACTTCTTAATGAACTGATGCACTTAGGATTTATATACACTTACATTTAGGTTTAAGAATATACACCTGAAGTCAGTATTTCAGAAGAGCTCACTGTCCACCATTAGGAATACATTTTCAAAGAGCATTGTGTTTGGAATGTTGAACTTCTTTGCAAGTCTGGCCCCAATTATGGATTCTAAGTTCTTCTGAAAATCTAAATTATATTTAAATACCCAGAGAAGAAGCTTGAGTCTTATTTTAACAGACTGGCTCTCCAGCTGCAGGCACACAACACTCATGGGTTTGGCCCAAACTCACCCAAAATCTGGCCTCTTAAAACTGCAAATGTATAGTGAATAATCTTCTAATGATCAATTCTTTATAATGAATTTCTGGAGTAGACATCTTAAATTTTCTTAAACACAGTACATGTTCATAAATGTGAATTTGAGGAACAGAATTCAAAGTAGTGTGAATGAAAATTGCTTCATTGAAATAGGAGCAAAGCTGAAGTTCAGCAAAACCAGGTGTTTACTATAGGTAAGCTTAAGATTTCTTTAATATCTTTATTAAAATACCTTTAAGGAAACTTCTATCATCTCTTCAATCTTGAAATAAAACCATTTCCCTTTTGTACATAGGGATGTTATATTTATAAATTTAGTTCTAATAACTTGTGGAAGAGGAGACTTCTATCATCTCAAGTATGGAACTATATTAGAAGTCATGGTTTAATAAATGTACTGAGAGCAAGTAAAGTATACACACAGTGCAGGCATTATGGTTGATCTTTTCTTAGAAAATAATTACTCCCCTAAGTCATGTAATACTTGTACTGGAATATGACTTCACAAAACTAGAGACAGTAGGAAGGAGCAGTGCACACCAAAGTCTTACATACCTCCAAAATATTGGGGGGAAAATTGTCTATATATTCTAGACAAACTGTTCTCAATATAATTCTGCCTAAGGGTTGCAAATAAAATGCTGCATAAATGACATAATCTTTTGAACTTTGCACACACAATGATGTGTAGTATTACTGTTTATGTGAACTTCATAATTTCTTAAAATCTTGCAACACAAAACTGCAAAAAAATACAAAATCTAGTACCTGTTATCTGATGAAGTTTTCCAGTGCCCAGGCTTTCTGCAGCTGAATTTCACACTGCCGGAGCTTCTGTATTAAATGCTTTTACCTCCTTAAAGAAAAAAAAAAAAAAAAGTATGTCAGCACAAGCCCAGACGAAACTCCAAATCCGGGAAAATAAAATTAACCATGCAGATCAAAGGCAGACGAGCACTGAGACCAAATGCCTGTAATCTGATCAGTGATCAGTTGCCGTACATCAAAGGCAGTTCTTTGGAGAGGAAAAAAAGCTCCTTTTCCAGCAGGTAGCTGCAGCCTTTAATTCTGCCTTTCAGTCCTCTAGCTCTTTTGTTAGCAATCGATCACCAGCTTTTTTCCCCCCTTTCCTTGCTTGTGCTGGGAGAATGCACACGATTCTGAAACGCTTGGAGTTGAGTGGCTGGATCTGTAGCTTTTGAGTTCCCAAGCTGTGTTGTGGATTGTGTGTTGGAAGCTTTCCCCAGTGCCAGCGGGTTCCGCTTTATCCCTTTCATCTCGCTGAGCTGCAGATCCCATGACATCATCCGATGCTGTGGGACTGGTTGGGGAGCTGCAATACAGCCCGTGGGGGAACACAGCTCCAGAGCAACCAGGGCTTGCACGATTTCTAATCGGGTTAGTCCATTGTACCAAACCCGAGGCTCGCTTCGAAGTTTTTGTTACATTAAAGTTTCCTCCCAAGAGGGGGGAATAGTGTCGCTATAAGGTTTTCTTAAAAAGGTGCTTTATAATTGTGTCTGCAACACGAGTTACAACTTTCCATAAAGTACTGGAAGAAAGACGTGCAGGTCAGTTTGCTGGGCAGCTGTAATTCATGACAGAGAACTACTTTTGTTTGTCTCTTCATTGTGGGTTGGAAAGGAGGAAACGATGTATTTTGTGCACTGGAATTGGCTTTTTTTTTTTTTTTTTACACTGGTAAAATCCAGCACAATAGAGAATGCTTTTATCCCTGATTCATGTCCTCCCTGCTACTTACTGTGTGGCCTTTTGGAAATCGTTTCATTTGAGCCTGATTCATCTGTGGCTCATGATTTCTTTAAGTAAATGAGCTGTAAAGCTTCCATAAGTAACTCGCCGAAGCTTTTTAGTGTACAGGCATTTTTTTCTCTGGGATAGATTCAAAGTGGTCACCATTGCGCTGCCAGCGGATGGAGGCTTTTGGGGTAGTAAAGGTTTATTAGTTCATAGACCCAAGAATTGTTGGGAGGGTGCTGGGCAGCCCTGGGAAGCTGGGAAGGGGAATTCTCGAGGCTGCTGAGACATGCACTGTTTCGGTATGGAGGAAATGCAGAAGAAATGCACAACTGAATCTCGTTTCCTTGGATCTGAGGCAGGGTTAGCTTTTCACACAGAGATTAATTCAGCCCTCTGTACTTCAGCTGTTAATAAAACACACAAACATCAAGCAGGATGGCTATTAGGATAATCAGCCATATTGAAGGTATCACTGAAGTTCTCATAAACATATATCCCATACTTGGGGTGTACCACATGTGCAGATGAAAGTGATATGAGCACGTCAATTGGTAGCCATCGGCAGACTCCTGCAAATATTTGCACACTGAGTAACCGAGAATTCATTTAAAAGGCGAAAGTATAAAGAGGAAATATGCTAGTCATGATTGCCTTGCGCATTAAAACAAAAGCAAACAATCAGCAGATAATGGGCACTGGATAGTCGGGTGCGGGAGCGACAGTGTCTTGTTGAGATTCCTCTCTCCGTGCCCCGTTCGCGGGCTGCAGCCCCCTCCCCCTGGCCGCTGGCCCCTGCCACACACAGGCCATGCTTGTCCCACTCCTGCCTTGGGCAGCCTGGCAGCTGCCTGGCGCTGCCTGCACAGCCCGGGCTCCTGTCCGCTGCCCCCCGGCGCGGCCGACCCCGGGCTGCCGCCCGCTGCTCTCGGCGCCCCGCTGCCGGGCTCTCCGGGGGTGCTCCTCCTGCACTCGGTAGCTGAGGGAGCCTTCTGCTGGTCGGATGATGCACTGTGGGCAGTACCAGGCCGGTAACGAGCACTGTGCTTCATAGTGATGGCAATTAAAATCTCCAGAAAGCTTTGAGATCCTTATAAGGGGTGCTGTATAATGTAATTTTGTTGCTAGTTGGACATAGCTTAAATCAGGTTTTGGATCATCTATCTAGGCAGGCCCTGGAGGGATGTTCTGATAATTGAGATGGAGGAGAGGTGTTGCAGGTACAAAGGACTTTCAGGAATATACGTCTGGAGAAATACATAAACAAACCATAAATTTCTCTCTTTCCCACTCCCATCTATTATAAATAAAAGAAAATAATCCAGGCTGCTTACTTTATTTTAACATCAATTTGCCCTCTTCTGACGTACAACTTCCCCCTACTCAGTAGAAGATTTTTTGATAACAGTCCATTTGTTGCTTTCAAGGTAAAGCTGGAAATGCTTGTGTTGAAATAAAATTTATGGATGAGCTGTACAGAACTGAAATAACCCTTTTCTGTTCATTTCAAAGGTGCTTTTCTTTAAGAACCATACTGCTCATGGAAAGGACCTTCTAGTCCTCTGGATTTTAAGCAAAAGCAAGTCCTGAAGGTCTGTTAGAGGTCTTTGATCTTTCTTTTGTAAATACAAAAAAAAAAAAAAAGAAGGTTAATTATTACCAATTTAACCTTCTAAAGCTTCAGCATTGCATTTTGCATTTATGATACTGTTGTTTGCTGTGGAGCCTGGAAGTGTGAACAATCTGCTGTTTCTCATTCAACAGCTTCCTCAAAATTTGATCAGAACTGTGTAATAACCTGTATAATTCAGTATTTGTCCAAAGGTTGATAATAATCTTTTCTTCTTACCTAAAATGAGGATAATACATATATATTGTGATTTGTATAAGGCACAGAACAGACTAGTACCAGAGCCAGAAATGAAACCCGTGTAACATGACACTTCACTTACACCTTCTGATCATCAGCTCACACTTCCTCTTGCAGTTACTAATCCAGCAAAGCATTCAAGCACAAGTGGTCTAATTAAAAACCATTGGACTACTCACTGGATGTTTGATTCTAACCACTGAAATTACTGGGGTAGGATCTTACCTAAAATTACTGGAATTGAGTACCCAGCTTATATTCACTCTTTAGGTATTAAAAAACCTTTTCTAGAAGAAGTACTCATGTTTCCTGTGTGAAACCAGAGAGGTGTCGCTAAAGTCCTGCAGAGGGAGATGCTGTCTTCCTAATTAATCTCTTAAACTTTTCTGAGTTTAGGAAGAATCTTTCTTGAGAAATATTTGGTGGGTTTACCATTCTCTCTTTACTAAGTGAGGATCTCAAGCTCTTAAGGAGGTTTTCCTGAAGGTTAAGTAAGAATTAGAGAGGGCTCTTAAGTTAAGCAGGTTACATCCCATTTTAGGAATTTTTAGGGAAATGGAAAAAAGCCCAGAGTGGGTGTTCATGCCCAAAGTGCTTCATTGGCTCAAAGCCATAAAAGATAGAAACAGCTGATTGAAACGAGAACTTTCTGGAGATATTTTTAAAATATAACTAAATCTTAAGAAAAATTACTTGTGGAAGAAACAGTCAAGCCTAACAAAAAATTGGCAGTGGTTATACAAACCCCTTCCCCATGCTTAACAAGGTTTTTCTAGTATCGATGCTGTGCCTAATGCATTTGTATCATATACATCAAATGATTTACCATACTGCTTTATACACATGCTATTTGCACCACTTCTCCTCTGTCATCTTTCCTTCTACTTCAGTTCATATGAGCTCCAAAAGATGTTCAGAGGAGAAGTCAGGAATCATGGTTGGAAACGAAGTGCCGTCATTATAGCCCACACACTGGCCATGAAATCTTCACTTGTGCTAACCACAGGCTTTCTAAGTATGGCATTGATACTGATATACTGTTAAAAATGTCACAACAGCAGCAGCAGTGCTGTTCAAGCTTTCTTTGTACACTTCTACTGGGGCAGCTGTCCCTTGATGATCAGTGATGGGCTGCTGATTTATAGAAATAGAAGACACTTTTCAGAGCCTTTTGTGGCAGATCAGCGCTGGCTCTGAAGCAGTAGTTGTCAATCTAGGCCCCAGTTGTAGTCAGAATTGCTGATCATCGTGCTCCTAATGTGTTAGGGGGATATTGTTCCATGAGACTGGTCAGTCCTGTGGTCAGGAGATGCTTTAGAATACCCAAATCCATCCTCCTGCATGATCTGCATTGCCATCCAAATAAACACAAACACTGTGTTTCTGGCTTATCACATGGGTGTTATTAGTCCAGATATGGCTGATAACTACTCCCTCTTTTTGCCACAGTGCTTACAATCTCCTGGATAGTTATGGAGTTCATAAGAACTTCAACTACAGCACCTTTAGGCAGAAAAATCAAGACCCTTTGGCATTTCCTGAAAGACAGGCTCACTGTTATCACAGAGTATGTCATCAGACTTGCCATAATCTGCAACATTCTGCACATTCATTGCAGAGCAACTTGTTGTGGTTATCACTAGCTTTGAATGTACCCCCAGCAGTTTTTGACTTTCAAGGAAAAAGCCCTGCCTGCCATTTATATGTGCTGCAATGGCAGGTCTTT
Organism: Aegotheles bennettii; assembly: GCA_013398125.1. Lineage (NCBI taxonomy): Eukaryota > Metazoa > Chordata > Aves > Caprimulgiformes > Aegothelidae > Aegotheles > Aegotheles bennettii. The sequence goes on along the minus strand of VZRW01010969.1, from coordinate 38,757 downwards.
GACCTCATGACTTATGAGGAGAAAACAACTTTGGTTTGCCTCTCTTTAGTCCTGAATTTGTATTGCTGTTTGTCTGTGTTTTTTTTTTCCCCATGGCTCTTCATAGGACGCAGCTTTGATTGGTTCCCTTATGGGTACCCTAAGATCTAAGCAAAATGGAGATTTTTGGTTCTTGGCTCACCAAGTGAATCACTCTAAGGGAAGCCTCAAGGGCATTCCCTCATCTAGATAATGTGGAAGGTTGGGAATTTGGCTTTGAGGATAATGTAGATGTACCCTGTAGGAAGTACTAGTTAATTCGCCTTTCATTGGGAGTCAGAAGTTGTGGTTTTATTCCTGGTTCTATCACATGGCTATGACTGGAGGCAAGTTACTTTTTCTCACTGGGTTAGATCTTCAGCTGTGTAAGTTATAGCTAAAATGAAATCAAAGGAGCAATGCCAGTTTAGGCCATGTGGCCATCCAGTTCCCCCCAGTATGTTCTTCTACCTCTTTAAAAATAAAGATAATTATTTGTAATACTGTACTTGAGATAATGCAAAACAATTCTGTGTGAATTCCAAATCAAATAACCTGGTTCTGAAACTTCAAAAGTTTTTGTATTTAAAGTGTTCTTGAAGAATAATAAGACTAATAAGCATCCCTAGGGCACTAGTGCACTTCTCACTTTACTCTGCACTGAAGTTTCACAACCCTTAGCTGTCCTCACACACATCAGAAAAATGAATCAACAGCTTAAGAACTGTGTCTTTGTAATTATTCCTCATTGTTTCATAGAATGAAAATATAAAGTTTCTTCTCTCTTTTACGTCAAGTTTTTCACTTGTACTGAAATGGTCCACTGTTTTTTTTTTTACCTGTTAGGGTGGCTGAAGCTCTGCACCAGCATGCAAACTTTAATAACATAGCTTTCTTTCCAGAGGTGCTGATGGAATTTTGTCAATGAACTGACTTCCTTCAAGGCTTAACCAGCAATGTTGTTCATGTAGCTAGAGCAGGAGATTCGATAGACCCATAATTTTGTAATTTGTATTTCAGGAGCAGATAGATGTTTTGGAGGCTCTAGATTTTCAGTTGACTTAAAAAAAATTATGTACATAGTAGCATGCCCTTCTCTTCAGAAAACTGTATTATCCAACCCTTACTCTTAAGGCATGCTAAGGTCTCAACCACGTTTTGCTAGATGTTGCAAAAACCAGTATGAAAAACTCCAACACTCCAAATCCAAATCTAACTGTTCTGTAGAAGAGGCGAAAAAAGCAGGCGAAGTGGGAAGAAAGGGAATGGAGAAACAAATCTGATATGTGCAATTAACTGATCAGGAGTTGAGACCATGGCTGGCCACCTGCCTAGTCATTATCAAAACACATGTTTAGAAGTATTTGCTTAAGGCAACTCCAGCAAAATAATTTCTAAAAGATCATGAAGTTAGTTTCAACTTAAAAGAATGGTCATATTTTAGACAAAATGATGTTTATAAATACCTATGTCTGATCATAGAGAGACTGCAATCACATGACCATATTCTATCTTCAAACATTTGCTGAGTTTTGCCCTTTGTTTTCACTTTGAAGTTCAGAAATTTCCTCATTTAAGTAAAACACCCTCAGTCTATCTCACAGATCTTATACCATGTCTCCCTTCTTCTTGCCTTTTTTCTGTCAGTCTTAAGCAGAACTGGCTCTTTCCCAATCTTTTTTTTCCCCACATGCAATGAAGAACAAACTAAGAACAGGTTTACTTACTTTTTTTTGGTAAGTGCTTCATTTTAAACTGTTTTTTAAAATACAGTTTTATACCAGAGTTTTGATTCAGTGGCCTATTTAGTTAAGGTATAAACTTGTAGAAATGTAGTAGTCAAGATTCTCAGCTAATACTTGTAGTTTCCGGTGATTTATATCAATACAGATCTGCTAATGATACAGTTCTGCTTGGCTTGATTTGTCATTATGTTGGCATCTGGGAGCTCACTTCAATAGCTCATGTAAAATCCCATACTGCCTGTATCTAATTCTGTACTCCAGGGTAAACATACTGCAAGCACAAATCCAAGTTTCTGTGCTGAGAATTTTCAGTTCCTTATGGAATGACTGCAAAATGTAGGTACTTATTCCCTCTGTAGTTAAGATCCTAAGAGCCTGAGTTTAGCCACTCAAAAGTTGATAATTGTCTTGAAAAGTGCAAAACGGGTAGAGAGTTAAGGTTTCTTTAATTACATCCTTATAGCAAAGCACTTGAATGTCCGTATCTCTAAGCAGGAGACAGTAAATAGGACTTAAGTATATGCACATTTCTGAATTGGGGCCTAGCCCATGTGTTATTTTTGGAGATTCAGGCATAAAGAGCCTTTCCTTAGATGATGACATAATTACTGACTTATAGAGCAGCATTAGTGTAATTTTTGGATGAGTTTTGCCTCCTAGAGAAAAGTAGGTTTATTTGAAGAAATCAAAGACACGAATATATACAGATTGTCACCACCCTTAAATAGGCAGCTTTGATAAATAGCACCATCATTAAGAAGACATCTGAACAGAATCAATGTCTCAGAAGCAATAGTAACTAGATCTAATCCCTAAGCAATTGTCTGCAACCCCAGTTGCAATACATCATTTTTTTTGCATATTCTACTTTGAAAGAGTTGACTGATTAGATTTTTTTTTTGGGGGGGAAAGTTATAGATTATAAGCTATACTTCCCCTGTATCATATGATAGCATCTGCATCCTACTGTTTATAAGAAATCTTCCAGATTAGCCACAGCCATAAAATGCCAAAAGAATGAGGAAAAATATAAACAAATGAGCAAAAGTTATAAAAAGGATCAGGCTCAGCTGATACTTGCTGCCAGCTTTTTTTAGAGCAGATGTTCTTCTGACATTCAACTGTTTTTAGTTTGGAGTTCTGTATCTAGGTTGACATACATTTCCTAGCTCATGATTTGTAAAGCTTTCATATATTTTCCCTAGATACATTGTTGCACTTTTCCTCACCTTAAAACTCTTTCTGCTCTTCTAAAAAACAAAGAGCTATGAAAAAGTAGTTTAAAACAACCTAAAACCAAGAGACTATTAGAACTAAATGCAGGTGACTCAGGAAAAACAATCATGGGTTCTAATAATATCTTCAAAGTAATAATGTAAGTGATGAAAGAACAGTTTTAAAATTTAATTGGAAAAGGTTATGAAGGTATAACAGAATTTTTTAATCAGGAAAACACTGTGACATTCAGTTTATCTTAGGAAAGGTAAAAAAAAAAATCATAGTCAAGATCGGTAACTATAACCTAATGCACACTAATTCTGTACTGAAATTCTACAGAAAAATAACTTCTTAGAAGTTTGTTTATTCTGTGAAACATGAACTTGCAAGACAAAGTGTTTTATTTCTTGATTTATTTTTGTGTGATGTGCTTGTTCTTTCTCAAAATGGCCAAAGCCCTCAGAAAGGTGATAATGCTCCTATTGTTCTGCAACTTAAGACCATGCTGTATGAAGCAATTCCTCCTGTTTATTCTGGAGCTGATGACTTCTTGTTTCATTTGATATGCACGAGTTCTTGTAATAAAATAAACAGGGAATATTTCTTCTATACCAACATCCGGGATTTTAAGTTTTTAATAATCTTTGCTTTTGCACCCTAGAAAATATTGCTACAAAACTGCTGTCTCATTTGGCACTTAGTATTAATGCCTAGCAACTGAAGAGCTCTATGGTCATTGACATTGGATCCCTGGTATGTTCCACAAGATCACAGCAAATGCCTGGACTAAGCCTATGCCCTGTTGGACTCCTGCCCAATTGCATGTTCATGCAGCACTGTTGATCTGAAATAAAATCATCTGGAAGCAACAAACTGAGATAGATGTAAAAATATGGAAGTATCAAAGGGATCAGATTTAGAGAGATCAGAGTCCTGTGTGGGAACTGTCCATTGGCCAAAGATAGCAGCCTGGCAGCAAGCTGCAAAGAGAAAATAAGCTTTTTGGGGGGCTGGAGATTTTGTAAGCAGTGTGTGGAGACGCAGTCTACAGGAGGCTGCAGAATGGGAATTGTTCTGTAGTGTAATGATGGGTTAGATACTGAGAACACCATAGTATTTCAGTAGCAAGTGTTTTCAGTGCGCCAGTTTGTAGCAATCACAGTACAGATCCTGTGTTCAGCTCCTCCTGACCCTACAGCATGTGGCCCTACACTGCGCCAGCCTTTCTCCCGCAACTCAGACCAGATGTTACTTGCACAGCCTTCCTTCTCCAGCAGAAGAAGGAGCAGAGGTAGAAGCTGTGTTCTCATGTTTTTTCTCTGTCCTTCGAAACACCTGCTTCTTCTCAGAGCAGACTGGAGTATTCAGTAGGGAATATGTATGTCCTAGAAGGGGAGAGGATGATGAAATGACATGGTGTGGGACAGGAGAGCCAGAGGAGGTGAACGTAGAGTAGATTTCAGTGCTCTGAGAACCAGCTTGCTTTGCAGCTTCCACTGTAGGAAGTTATTTTAAAGGAGAGATCCTGGTTTCTCCACGACACCAATATGACTGATCTGAAATGGCACTGACCAGGTGTGCAAAAGATCTAGTAAGACTGAAACACAACTTCATGATAACTATTTGGTGCTGGTATTACTGAAAGATTCAAAAAGCATCGCTCATCACTACCACAGGAAAAACACATGTGAAGGGATCTCTGACAATGGTTTCCTCTTATTTCCTACTGATCTTTGCCATATTTATTTACTTAAAGTGAAGAAAGCCTGTTATTTCATCAGCTTCTGTATGTCTGTCCCCAACATAGTGTTTGTTCAGACAAAGAAAACTAAATCAGTCAAACCAGCTGTAAGTACCTGCTCTGCACGGCTATGCCATACTCATGTTCTGGTAAACTGCAGCTACACTGAATTCTGCAACCCTGATTAGGCACTAGGCTTCCTACAGATGCATCTTTTGGTCTGAAGTGCCAAACAAAATTGTGCTACTATTCAAATTTCTTCAGAGCCTTATGGAAGAACTTGTTTGACCTTCTCTTTCACATGCCAACATCATAAGTTAAATAAAGCACTTAAGGCTATGCCCAGTCTCTTGATTCTGTGACCTGAGTTGCAATCATTGCCCAAGAGCATCGCTTTCTGGCAGTACCTCTTTCAGCACGAGGCAGAAGGGTCAGAAATGATGGTGAGAGCTTTGGCTTCTCCTCTGGAGGATGCAGTGAGTGACTGATGACTGATGGCAGAACATGCAGATTGTGTATGAACTTTGCATATTATCGACACCAGGTGCTGATTTTAATAGGTCCTGTACTAAACAGTAATCAGAAGCAGGTTAGCTGATACTGAGTTGTCAGACTACATGCAGGCAGCCATCAGTTCTGTCTTGCAGAACAGGGCTGTCAAGCACTACCTGGAGATATTCTGGTTGGAGAAAGAAAATCTGTGTTGCCGAGCATTTGTGAGGCAATTATTCCTGTGATTTACTCAACCTGCATGAACACTGATGACGAACAAGCACCTGGTGGGGACAAGGGAATGGCTAGAACAGTCAATTTTATATATGTGCTCTTTGTTTCCCTTCCTAGCTCTACTTGGTAAATATATATAAATAATTCAAAAAGAAAGAATGCTTATTCTTTCATTTTATGCCTCTTCATCAGCCACAGAAAAGAATGAATGAACACTGGTAAGGACGCAATGATAGGACATCTGATATCTCTGAGACTCATCTATCTGAGGGACAAGTGGGGATCTTACTACCTCCAGATAAATGTACAGGACAACTGTTCATTGTTAATTCTGAGAGCCCAAGCTATTTTCTAGTGCCCTGCCTCACAAAGCTGTATGCTGTACCTGGCGGAAGATCTAATTACTCAAAGACTAGTTACTTGACGGTGTTAGAATTTTGGCTGCCTAAACCAAAAAGGTTTTGTTCTGTAAACCCATCTGAATGGTGATGTGTCCAGTACTGTTCATGCTATTCATACTTCGGGAAAGAGCTTTAACCAGGAGTGGGTTCAAGATAGTATGTGATGATAGGTGTGGCTTCAGGAACCCTCAGGATGCCACTGCTACCTGAGGAGTGGGAAGTGCTTTCTGTGAAGAAATAGAAAGGGAAATGGGATGAATGTATCAAATACTAGTAATTTGAGGCATTTTTATATGACTTCAGAGAAAATCTTATTTCCTAGACTCCTTATGCTGATGGGCGAGTACAGACACAGGCCAAAAGCCATTATGTAGAGAATTTTGTTTCAAGAAAGATGTCTTTTCCTGATGATAGTTCTCACATTGTTTTAAGAATGAACACCAGTGGAAGATGTTAAATCGCTGGAGAAGACCTCTAGCACAGAGGAAGTCAGCGGACAGGATGGTAGGTGAACACTAATGAACGTGTGTTGAAATGTTTATGAAGATGATAACCTGCAGTTAAGAGGTACACTGTGACATTTATGAAAATGCACAGAGGTTTAAAAATAAGTGCTACATTTTCATGCAAGATTTTCAGCAGAGCGACCTTGAAAAGTATCTATAAGACCTTGCACCATGCTACAGTTATTCAAAGAGAGAATCGCTAATAGTGTTATAATAAATACTTTAACTTTTGCAACATAAAATGAAAACTTCTGATGTTTCATGAACCCCTCAAGATCCTTAATGCTTTAAACAGATGTATGTCATTGGTATTGTGGTTTACTGCAACTTTTTTAGACTGTGTTAAAAGCTTATATTTTAGGCAACTATGGAAAAGTGACTTCATTTTCAGCAGTTCTGGGTTGTACTAACGTGTCATGTAGATTAACTGCACATCTGCTGTTCCTTCAGGCCTGCTAGTTGAACCCTCGTCAAAGCTCACTGTTTCCTGGCCAAGACCACACCAAGATTTTGTGGAGATGCTGACTCCTTTCCTGGGAAACAACTTCCTGGATGTCGTGTTCAGGAGGAAGGTCTTCATCCTTCCACCCCAAACAACAACCTGTGCAGGCTTCCTGAGGTCCTGCCTGCTGTGCTGGTGTTGCCCCTGAGTTGCTGTGTCAGTGAGAGGTGGCTGTTTTTGGTTTGGGCTGTCTGGTGGGACAGTGGCCCACACTGAGTCAAGGAGCAGATGCTGCCTTTCATCCTGTAAAAAGGCAATATGCAGCATATTATGTGCTGCTCAGTTCTTTCTGCCTAACACATGGGGAGTAGCGTGTTACAGCACTGGGGGCACCGATTTAAATTGGACTGAATCAGCATAAATAATTGTACTATTTACTGAGTCTTTAATTCTTTGAAAATCATGTTAACATTGTACATGTCTTGCTATTTTGATATTCACAACTTTGACATGCCTCTTCCTCAGCATACAGGCTTTGAAAATAGAAATGAGTGTTGGAATAAGAAAATACAGAAGAGGGAGAGTATAAGCTTTAGATCTTGGGAACCAGTAATATCTCTGGTTTAAAAGGCTTTGCTGGCTACCTTTTAATTAAGGATCTGCAAACAGCAATTTTCATCCATATATCACAAGAAATATAGTTTGGTTCAAAGCTGTCCTTTTATGGTATGATATGATTACCCCAACTACTCTTTACAACTAGGCTCTTTCTCTTCTTGCTGAAACGACGTAGATAGTTATTTTGAAAGACAAGATACGGTGGGTATGATTCACATTTGCCTGTCATTATATCTATTTCATCTTCCTTTTTTGTGAATAGTATTTTGTACTTCCAATAAGTGATTTAACATAACCACTGCCTTCTGCAGAAGATCAGAATTAAATGCTAAATGTTATTTACTTCCCTTTAATTATAAGAATTATAAGAATACATCAGGTTAGTTTGTAATTAAAGATAATGATAATGTTGTTTGATACCTTGTGGGAAGAGGTTTAAGTATCCCATGACCAAGGAGCCATAGAAAAGAGGGCAGCAAAAATAGCAGAAGTTTCTTTTTTTCTTTCTCTTCTGGAATGGAGAACAAAGATAATAAATCCCTGGCAAATTTGGTATGTAAGCCAAAAACAGGAAGATGTTAGCAGTTGTAGATCCACCTCATGTAAGAAAAGAGAGAAAGCACTGAAAAGCAGAGAGATGTGCTCATGTATGTTTTGAGGTCCAACTCCAAGAGGTCACCAATCCTACCTAACTGTTTGCATCCTCCCAGTGGAGACAGCACAAAAGGAGCATCAGGCGGTTCTGGCCAGATCCAATTTAAGCTGCACATAAAAATGGGTTATGTGAAGATGCCAGACTTGTCACAAAAGTGGCCAAGGTTTGGTTGCAGGTCCCCTTCAAGGACTCTTCTATTCAGAAACTTCTTTCGAAGAGGTGGAAGAGACAGTGGAGCTCCTAAATTTGTTAAGCCACCACAGCAATATACAGAAGTGCCTTGTCATCACTCTTAAGTAGAAAGAGCCATTGCTGAATGACATCTTTGCATCCTCTTGTGTGAATTATGGACAAATGTGTTTATGTGAGGAGGACTGTTCATAAACTGGAAGTTTGTCAAGCTGGAATGTCTCTTGAAGAGATTGTTTTATGTCTGATATTCAAATACAATGAAACTTTTCTGTGTCTTTGCTAATTATGTCCTCACAGAAGGGGAAGGAATGAAATGAATGAGGGCCACTACTCATTCACAGCTAATTGTCACTGTATTGAAAAGCCAATATATCCCCCTACCAAATAAGCGAAAAGTGTACTTCAGACATTCCTGATATTTCAAACCATCAGTGCTCAGCAATGTAGCTAGCTTGTATATCCCTCAGGAGGTTTTAAATTCCAGCCCAAGAAACACTGTGCATGAGGATGACTTTCCTTTCCTACCTAGTTACAGGAGCATAAACCTGAACTGGCATTTTGAAGTTTGCTGCTATTTCATCTCCTTCCTGCTTCATATGTGTATGTATTAGCAGTAATCTCATGCAGGAGTTAATCCATCTTGATGGGAGTTTTTTTACATTTGAAGTGTGCTGACATATGTAGAAGACAACACAAGAATGAGAGAAAAGTTCTTTTACACAGCTGCAAAGAATGAATGAAAATCAGTCTGTTCTGACTGGGTTAAGTATGTTGTTTGCTGAACTTGTGGGATATGCTGAAGACTGGATAACTTGTTGAGTTTGAAAGACTCGATTATTTACTTTGTAAAAATATTACTTTATGAGACATTTCAAATCTGTAAACAATCTGTTACAGCATTGCTTTATCTACAGATGTTAGCTATTTTAGAAGGCAATGAAGTTTATAGCTGAGATCACATTTAAACTCATATTTGTAATATTCTCTGCTTTGCTTTTTAAACATTTTTGACAGAGATGTGGCTGGTCCTTTGTGAATGCTTTCAGGTATGGGAAGTAGGGCCATTAGTCATAATTACCTGCATTCTTTAGGTTCCCTGAATACAAAGAACAAGAAAAGTATAATTGCATGCTGACTCTAGAGAGATTGGAGAGGGCAAAGAAACTCAAATAACACCTTATCTGAAAAGGTCAGAGCCTCTCCTTTGATGTGGGTTTGCCCCAGCAGAATCAGTTAGAAATTCTTTTGGGGATTCCCGTGAGGCTACACCATAGCTCTTCCATCTTCAGTACAGGAAAACTGCACACTAAGTAATAACAGCCCATGGACAGTCCCTCTCCAAACAGGAGAAATTAAAGTTATCCAGGCTCTGCTTATATAGACCATAATCGCACCTTGCTGCAGTGGAAGCGTACCTAACACTGCAAAAAGTAGTGAAGAGAAGTTTTAGAAAGGGGGAGAGTAAGCATTTTTTATTCTGTGTGTAGTATAGCCATGAAAACTGTTTCTAATGCATCTGTTGATGTTAGACAATGTTATTATTCAGTGTTATCTGGCAGAAGACTTAGGACTTATCTAGCAGAGTCACGCTTCTCTTTCTGGCAGCTGCAAAGAACCTTACTTACACCTCAGTGAACTGCTGTAAGGGACAGAAATGCCCTGAGAATTTTAGAAGAGGCAGCCCACAAAGGCTTTCTGTGTTGCTAGAGATAGCAGATGTGCCAGATTTATGCCTATATTTCCAGCTGAACCATTTCCGTCGATAGAGAGGCGACTGCTGCAGGGATTTCAGAGACCCATTTCTTCTTTATGCCATGTCAAGGGTATGACCAGCTTGAATTGCCAGAAGGTCCCCTATGTAAAGTGCCAATATTTGTATTTAATGCCTGTGATATGTTCTTCAAGTAAGTACAAATCCCTTTTAACTGTTAATCACATCTAATGTATCAAATTGCTAGTGCTGCCATAGTTTTATTTAAGTGACAGCTATAGTAACTGTAATGGGTTAAGTTTATCTGAAGTCAGTGGCTTGGTCATTTTGACTCATTACATTAACAGTTGAAACAGAATAATTTTCTCTGTGCATGCTCCTAGATTATGGCATTGTGGCATAGTTTGACTTACGTTATTTTGTTTTACTGAAGTTTGCATTTACAATGGGCATGAGCAGCTTCCACTGCTCAGCTGAGACACAGCACCGTCTCTCATCTCTCAGCTCCTGCTGTAATGATAACTTTCTTTCAAGACAAGATTAAGAGAAAAAAACTTGTTTGGGTCAGCTGTCTGAAAGAGTAGGAAGCATCTTACAGATGTTCCTCAGTATGAAGAACACTGGGGATTTCTGAGAGGGTGTATGTTTTGATGATCACTGCCATAAAGATCGAAGCAACTATAAATTAATAGCAGAAAGCTGGAACAGAATCAAGAACACCATGGTACAAAACTGCAGACAAAGGTGTGGTAAAAAGTTTTTGGGCTAAGGGCTAACTGGTGCAGGATTTGCAACTGTATTTCCCATTGCTTGAATTATGTTGTGTCAGGGAACCCAGACCTTGTTCATTCTTTGTATCAATAAAATACCCAGATCTACTTAATAAATTTACCTGAAAAAAGGGGGCATCTGTCAAAATCAGCTAGGAGGTATAGCAATATATAAACATTGTATGTTAGTAATATGAAGTATATTCCTTTTTGATATCTGGGAATAATTTTCAGTACAACAGGGAGAAAGGGAACAAAGGAGTCTCCTTGTATGACAATGGTTTTGGTTTTTTTACAAATAGCATAGAAGGTAGAGACATAGTGACTTATTGAAAGGGTAATTAATTTCAAAAACTACTTCTAAAAGTTGTCTTACTGTCCTTTTTGATCTTTTTACTTGAAAAAAAAAAAAGAAGAAAATATTCTGATATTTTAAAACTCCATTTACTTGCAAAAATAAATGCAAGATCTGTTAAGTCTGGACTTGTTTGATTTTGCTGGAGGACATGTTTTTTCCACATTTCCCAACAAATTATACTGTGAACTCTCCCACCGTACTCACAGTGATAGAACTACTGAGTTTTCTTTGAAGAGTTCCTCTCTCTGGCGTCTAATTATTCGGTGAGTGTAAACAGGTGCTAACTAAAACAACCCCTCAGCCCTAATTCTTAGTGGTCTGACACTCCCTTTCTCACCGAATCCGTCTTTGTCCCTGATGTATACAGGGTCCTCCTGCAGTGGCACAGCTTGCTGCTGCCTGCCTGACATCAGCTGGTGTCCAATGCTTCCAAAGAAAACACTAAACCTTGTAGCAGGTCACAGTGGAAAAAAACCCAGCACACACATACAAATCCTCACAAAAATTCCCGAAAACACAAGTTGACTTGTGTTTGACATCCTAACAGTTTCATAATTCTTAGATAAAACAGTGAATTCTGTCTAATGTAGAATCTCTAGTTATTTTCATTGAATACAGGGATTATGTCTGGAGGCTTCTTTTGTAAAAATGCACTTGCTCAAGCATAAGATACAGTATGCTATAAATTCAGATTTAATTTTATCCCACAGCTTAATTTTTTTTTCCCCTCCACAAAGTATATTAAAAGTAGAACTTCTTACTTGGATTAAATGCTTCTCTTCATAAATGAGGGCCAGTGAAGGACACAGACTGAAAACAAAACAAAATGAAGATGTTTACTTCTTACTCAGGTGACAAAATGTTAACACTGAACAAGCAACACAGATGTTGGAAAATAAAACACATGTTGTAAGTGTTTTAAATTTAAAGACTTAAGACATTTTAAAGTATTTAAGTTATCAACGGTAGAAAACAGGGGATTTTTCATTTTCGTATTTTTTTGTTTCCACATATGCTGGTTGAAGTAAATAGAATTTATTCACTTCACTGGAAAGAAAATTTTATCTACCTGCTTTACATTGTAGATTTCCTAATGTAAATTTTAACTTCAAAGTATTATGTATGCAGTGTCCTGAAGCACATTTTCACTTGTTTCCCAGTAAGTAACTGCTCCTCTCAGTAGGAGGGCAAGATAGAAGATACCATGAGCAGAATTAGAGGGCTCTTCAATTAGTGTGAACAATCAGGCCTGTTCCCATAATTTAAGTCTTGTATTTCCTGATCAATTTCAAAGTCTGTTTTGTTCTGCCCACCCATAGTGTAACTTGAGTCTTTACTAGTTAGAATTTCTGAATATTACGACTGATTTCTGTGATTTATGTACGCTAAATGCTGCTGTCTGTTAGCTGTCATTTGTCTGGCAGGAATTTGTAACCACCTGCCATGGTGTAAATACAGTTTCCTACAGAATCTTATGCTATGCAGTCTTATCTAAACTGGAGATGTGTCATGGTTCCATGTCTTATCTTTATATTTTAATTTACTATCCCAAGTCTCGTGCCAAAATCATTTCCTGAAACTTGTATCTGCCTTGATGCAGACAATTGTAGTTCCCTATTTTACATGTAGCCTCCCTCTTTTGCATGCATATATAATTTCATAGAAGGTGGAAGTGTGTATAATCTGATGTAGTTGTTCCACACATACACCTACCTTTCAAGAAGATTTTGTATGCACACGCAGATGCCCTAAGATCAGAGGTATTAAGCAGGTTTTTCCGGGTTATCAAAATGCCCTAGGTTTCTCCTTCCCGTGGTAAAACTTCTGTGAGATATTCTTGCTTAGGCAATGTGAAGGTGAATAATACCTTGTTTGCTCTCCTATTAGCTCAGAGACTCCCTCTCAAGCTGGGCAGATGTCCCAGATCCTCCCTGGTTCATTGGGAATAAGTTCAGTCACTACCACTTCTGTTTATTCCGGGGTGCAACCAAGTGCTGACCCTGCAGTAAGCACAGAAACGTGCCAGCTAGCTCCAGTGCTAGAAACAGCATGAATGTGCAACTTAATGCACGGAGCAGGACAAATCAGCCTGGACTGAGCACTGTGCTGCCATTCTATGTTGCTACCAGGGTCCAAAGAAGTTATCTGCAAGCAAGATGGGTTATGTTGATTTTACATTGCTGTCTGCAGTGCAATCCAGTGAGCCATAAGGGCATCGAAGCTCTGTGAGAAGGTGAATGACCTGCAGCTCTACTTCATCTTTTCTGGGGATGCTTCTCCGCCTGTGGAGGAAGCCCAGCACACTCCCTTAGTCCTGACTCTTGCTACATCAGCCCTGCCTTCTGTCACGTGTGACACGTTCTCCCAGGGGTGCCTGAGAAAGGGATTAGTGGCAGAGATGCCCTCAAATGTCTCTTTGCCAGAGGAGTCAGTAAATGCTTTGGGTGCGGAGTGGAGAGGGCCACATGTGAGGAATTCCCCAAAGGCATTGAGGTGGGCGAATAGTTTAAGCATTGTAGGAGATCATATTCATTTAATGAAAGCTTGGCTAGTTTGGTATTCACAGTGGTTTTATTTCTTTTGCTCTTTCCCACTCTACCAAGGAGTAGTGATTAAGAACTATTTTTCTGTTGATTGTTTTTTAATTTTACTCTTCTAAGTGGTGAAACTCAGTAAGATATATGAAATGCATTCTACTGCTTGCACTTTATGTCTCTTCAGCTCTCTAGAGCTGCACTAAAGCCAAAAGGATCAGGACCAAAAATGACATCTGGCCTTTGAAATGAGATTTGTTTAAACAATTCCATATCTCTCATAGCCTGGGGTGATAAAGCTTGTCACTTTTCAGATGCAACTTGCAAGCAATTCAGATGAAGTTCTCATGCCAAGACTATAGTACATGGCTGTCAGCAGCACAGTCCTGGCATGGGACAGCTGGATAATGTGGCCTCTGACTGTAGGAGGATGTGAACAAGCAGGAGGTGAGGAGACTCAACATCAGCAGGAATAATAACACAGCTCTGTGCTCTTTGCTCCCCCAAATTACGGCAGAATAGATGAATTCCCATTGCACTGTTATCACCTTCATACTCATTCTCTTCATACCTTTAGTCCAATGGTTGACTGAAATATCAAGTCTGTTTAAAGGAAAATATTCTTGAGACATTCTGTGCCTTCACAGCTTCCTTTGAAAGCAGCATTTGTGACTTTTGAAAGTAAAATTTCAAAATGGCCAGTCTTTACACTGGCAAATGCACACATACATGTAGAGATGTGCACACTTGCAGAAAAAAATACCATGTGGTAGAATGTTACTATCATTTATTTTGCTGCATACTTGTCACATTGTTCTGTTTATATATGTTTATGCCAATTTCAGAAAGAAAAAGTTGTGCCTGATATTTTTTTATATTGATCTGCTGAAAGGTCTTAGAAAAACATCAAGAATGAGAGTGGAAATTAATGTTATGATAGGTGAGCACACTGGGTGTGGGATGCAACCAGTTAACAGAACATAACTAAACTATTTCCAAAGTAATAGAAGTGCTGAAAAGTAAAATGGTTATCTTAGAACAAGAGCATACATTCCTATTGATATAAAAATACCAGAGGGTGCCAATTTGTTCTTACTGGCAGGCAAACAGCAAATAGAACTTCCCAATTAAATACAAGAGTAATTATGAAAATAGTGCTTTGAATTGGTGAACCTTTTAGGTGAGTATTCTCAGATAGTTTTACAAATGAATAGGTCAGAATTATTATCATAAGAACGACAAAGGAGGACAAAACCCCCTCATATCAAAAAATCAATTCAAAATCTGTTGGCAGATATTAAAAACAAGACCAGATGTGTAGATGTAGAGGAATTGCTATATCCTGGCTGGGGTAGCGATTCATGGAGAGGATTTGTTGTGGAATTCACCCCTTGCTGCAGAACTGTTGTCTCCATTCCGAGGGTGTGTCCACACTTGTGAAGCTACTGGAATTTATTGAAATAATTATTCCAGAATAATTTGGTAATTTTCCAGAGAAGCTCCCAGCCCTTGTTTAAAAAAATTTCTGGCCCTGATGTTTGAGAAAATATGTGGTTTTATTTGTATGGTTGTATGGAAATATAGTTGTCTTCCTGAGGTCACAGAGAAAGCCAGAAATAATGATGTTGAGAGATGGGGTCTGTCCTGTACCAGGCTTGTTTAAACTTAAAAATGCAAGTCCACAGTGTAGTAAAGATGAAATGTAGACTGAAAGATGAAATAAAACCAATTCACTATCAGATAGCACAGAAGCAGCATCGCTGAATATATACTTCATATTAAAACAGTAACCTGAGTTTTAAGGCTCTGTGAAGTTGTAGATTTCTGGCAATTTACACTCATGTACAGTAAAATTTGGGGTCCTTCTTGGAAAAATGATACCCAGCTTTCTGCAGAGCACATAAAGGCTGAAACAGGAGCAATGTATTATGAGTTGCATTTCTTGAGGCCTCAGGAGGAAGACTATCTTACCGGGTGAAACTGCATGTGCTTTCAAACCCAGACTGCTATAGGTCTGTATAAGAGCCTTATACACTACAAACACTCACATGTGAATAACTCTAGATACAGGTGACATACTCATGCAGGGTCAGTTAGGTATGAGGAGAAACATCGATCAAATCAACAGAGTGACTTAGAATGTAGAACTCATATTATATTGGCATAGCATAGTCTCCAGAAAAATTAATAATTTCTCTTCCACTTCAGTGAAGTAGATTTTTTTATTTTAAATATGTGCACATATGGAAAAAATTATTAAAAAAAGCTTAGTGTATTGAAGTGGGCAATAGTGATTTACTAGTACAATCGATTCTGATGTGTGGGATGGGGAATTTGCACTCTGTAAGAATATCCACCTCCTCTTTCTCACAACATGGTCTCTTATAAATACTTTCATGTTCATTCTACATGATTCTGTTTTTAAAAATAATAGTCTTAATTTTTATGATATGCTTGATTTAGAATTTTTAATGCTGTCTCTGTTCATTTTTAGCTTGACCTATATCTTTTTTTAGGTAGATAAGTAAATCCTTCAAATACCATGTGTACCATTGTTGTATCTAGGGGTATTTTATTTAATTATTAAAAGATCAGTGCTAGATTCTGCTAACATGTTTTGATTTTTTTCTGTATATTGAGTACATATTGATCTCAAGTGTGTCCAAGAGTGTCATAAAAAACTTTTTGTGGAAAGTTAAAATTAGAATCATAGAATCATAGAATCATAGAATCATTAAGGTTGGAAGAGACCTTCAATGTCATTCAGTCCAACCCCTACCTACATCACCACTAACCCATATCACCCAGCTCCACATCCAGACATCTCTTGAACACCTCTAGGGACAGTGACCACCACCACCCTGAGCAACTTCTTCCAATACCTAATCACCCTTTACAGTGAAGAAATTTCTCCTAATGTCCAATCTGAATCTCCCCTGCTGCAATTTAAAGCCGTTTCCTCTTGTCCTCTCACTATGGGCACGGCAGAAGAAACCGACCCCCGCCGCACTACAGCCTCCTTTCAGGCAGTTGTAGAGAGTGATAAGGTCCCTCCTGACCCTCCTCTTCTCCAGACTGAGCAACCCCAGCTCCCTCAGTCGTTCCAGTTCCATGTTTTCCAGTCCCTTCACCAGCTTTGTTGCCCTTCTCTGGACACACTCCAGCCCCTCGATGTCTTTTTGAAGTGAGGGGCCCGAAACTGAACCCAGCACTCGAGGTGCGGTCTCACCAGTGCTGAGTACAGAGGGACAATCACTGCCCTGTTCCTGCTGGCCACACTGTTCTTGGTTCAGGCCAAGATGCCATTGGCCTTCTTGGCCACCCGGGCACACTGCTGGCTCATACCCAGCCAGCTGTCACCCAGCACCCCCAAGTCCTTTTCTGCTGAGCAGAGTTTCGAGTCCCGATTCTCCGAGACTGTATTGGTACCTGGGGTTGTTGTGGCCCAAGTGCAGGACCTGGCACTTGACCTTATTGAACCTCATCCCGTTTGCCTCTGCCCATTGATCCAGCCTGTCCAGATCCCTCTGCAGAGCCTTCCTTCCCTCAAGCAGATCAACACTTCCACCCAACTTCGTGTCATCTGCAAACTTACCGAGGGTGCACTCAATCCTCTCATCTAGGTCATCAATAAAGATATTAAACAGACCTGGCCCCAACACCAAGCCCTGAATTAAATATATGAATATTCAAAAAGTGCTTATTTCCCAAAGGACATTAGCTTGTACATACCTAGCAGGAATGGTGTTTTCTCTCCTATTGTCAATTGTCTACCTTCAAATAGCTCCTTTTGAACACTGGGGTAATCAGTTCTTGTTTGCAGGATTCACCTCATGTAACTTCAACTATCCAAAAGCTGAAGGCTAAGCCAGCTATTTACATTTTCTCAGTAGCTTAAGGACACAAATAAGGGCTTTCAGGTAGGGTTTCATCCTGTCTTCAACAAGATGCCCAAGGCAGGTGGGGTGACTCAGCCTGCACATGGGGTGACTGATCTTTGTCCACTGTCTACATGTGGGGTGTAGGAATGACCAGTGTAGGTACTTAAGGCACTAAACTCTCAGATATCTTTGATTAGGTGAAGTGAACATGTCCTGAGAGTCTAAACCAGTCTAATGAACAGTGTGCTTGCAACATCCTCAACAGAATAGGTCTTTGTGCAGAACAGGGGGATCCTGCCTGCTGAAAATTACTTTTTTCACTTTTTCTTTGTTTGCCTTTTGTTTTCTGCAAATGTAGATTGTATGGCTCGTAGATTTTTTAAATTTATTTTAATGACAACAATACCTACCTCAGATACCTTCCATGCCTTTGAAAGTACTAGTACTTAAAAATAAGTTCACTATAAATCAGAAACAAGGAGAAGGGAATAACATGCCCAAAGGGTATCACTAAGAAGAATACTTGCTCTGCAGTAAATTTTCCAAATACTACTGCTTTGCTTACAGACAACCTAGCCATAAGCATATGGTACATATTTAACTATTTAGACCCTTTTAATAACCTCTTATGACAAATTTGAATGTTTCTGTTCTGCTTGCTCTGCTATAAAGAGTTCAATGAAATCATGGGCCACTACTTGTTTATTTACTTACTCACTTTCAGAGGAGCAGTTCTGATTTGGTTATCCCAATTTCATGAGAATTTAAAAATTCTCATTAAATAAACACTATTTTTAAAATGATAGTTGCTAAGTAAAATTCTGGCCTCTATTTACCAAGCTCAGCTGTTCTACTTAGACATTTTTTTTTTAAACTAACAACTGCTAATCATCAGGCAAAGCAGCTAGTTTTTACAACAGTGAAACATTTTGTTAGCAGATCAGTTCACTCATTCTTACATTCTTTAAAAACCTGTGAACAAAGCAATCCAGTCCTTGTTGCAAGGAATTGACTCAAACACATTGAAGGCAGAGGAAGTCCTGCTGATTTCAGTAGATATTTTTTTGAGGGTCTAAGTGGTTAGTTTTTTTAAACTTGTTCCTGTCTAAAGTGTTTAAAATTCATGGGGATATTTATGTTCTTGTTTCTATATTTAAAATTGCTTTGATGTACAGATGTAAAAGAATATAATCTAAAATATTCTATAGAGTATGTTATGAACCAGTGATATTTTTCAGTTCAAGAACCCATGATACACTATTTAAAGACAGTTTAAGTTTTGATATATTTCAAACGTCAAAGTTTTCAGAAGTTCCAAGTTGTAGACAAATGTGATTTTTTTTTATACTCATTATTATCCTAGTAGATTAAGATGAAAGGAGATTGAACACCTGTAATAGACTCAGAAATATGTAAAGCTCACTTCAACTTGTTTTGGGGGAGGAAAGAACATTTAAAATAAAATCTATCTTTAAACACTGAAACAATATTATCTTTCTCTCTGCTATTTTTAGGCATATTTGAATATTTAGCATCAAGATGGTCTGTGTGAAAGATAATGTAAAATGATTCTCAACATCTTTATATGAAACTTTGTTCTGATATTGAGATGCCTGAGTAAGAGTTTAATTATGATAAGGATGGGTTGTGAAAGTAGGATCATCAGAATAATTTGGGAAATTTATCATAAAGAAATGTTTGGGCACACGGACATGTCCATATGCTGAAAATAGTATTCAGGCTATAATTACAGGTGAGGGGCCTGGGAAGGAGAGACTCTGAAGAAAGCTTGGGCATGATGATGAGATGCCATGAACACCTCTACTGAATGACTTTGTGCAGATGGACTCTGTGGCGTTTCTGTGTGTGCAGAAATAGTGACTTGAAAACAGCAGACTAAAGAAAGAGAAATTATGTGCTGAGAAGCAGTGTGTGAAAGTCTGTCAGCAGCTGACAGGCTCTGAAGGCTTCTGGTTCTGGTGAATCCACAAGAACAGGTAAATGCGGACCACCAAGAGCCTGTGCAAGGCACATGCTGACACCTACAGAGGTTGTACAACTTGGACCATATTAAGGAAGGCAGTGGCTGCTGCATGCAGCCTGACAAAAGCACGGGACCATGAGGAACTTGCTGTGCACCCCCCTGAAGCCCCCAGTGGCTCAGTGCAACCCCCTGCTTCTGAGGAAAACGCCAGGACTGGCCTCTCAATGGCTGCTCCAGCCAGGCAGTGAGGAGTGATCACAAACGTGTATGAGTAGTTGAATTTACCATTATCTGCTATTAGTAATAACAGCTAAATTCATAAATGTTATCCTGGTAGATGCTGGTTATGACCTGTTTCTCCCCGTCTCGGTCCCATATGCAGGAACTTTTCTCAAGGATTATAATCTGAAAATGATGCTTTGGTAAAAAAGACAATTTCCGTCTTTGGATTTGTGAATAGGGGAATAGAGACTAAAAGTTTAGACTGAAATATTGACTGTGGCTCCAGAGGGTCATGGAACTCCGAGAAAAAAAACAACTGTCAAGGTCTCATGTCTACGTGTCAAGAAGGTGAAAGGCTGTAGGAATGAATGACCAGAGTCCTCAAAAACTTGCCTCGGGGTGAGAGAGTCAACGAATGTGTAAGTACCTATATCAAAACCAGAACTTTGCTGTGAAAAGGCTGTTTGAACTCTAAAACAATCTGGGCTTTAATAAAATCCAGTTGGTACAAAATGAAGCAGATAAATGTAAACTACAAATAAAGCACACATTTTTAATAGACATGTTAATTAAACTCTGGAACAGTTTATCATGGGTTGTGGTAGATTTGCCATCACTGGAATAATTTAAATCAAGTTCATATGTGTTTCTAGAGGTCTCCAGTTGAAAGGGGAGTTAATTCAAGGCAGTCCCATGGCAATTATTATTCAGAGAATTAGGTTAGATGATCTCAGTAGTTTCTGGCCTGGTTAAAAAATAATCTAATGAAAAACACTATGTCTATGTAGAATGAGAAGAATTAGCTATAATCAGAAACAAATAATACATCACAAACCATTTTAAACAAAAGGTAGCTTCAGAGAGGGGGCAGGGACTGGACAGGTGGCTGGGGATCTTGCAAGAAAAGCAGTTAAAGATGTAGCAGGCAGTGCATGGTGCTCAAAAAAGAGCTACCTGGGGACCTCTGTAGCATGAAGAAGTGCATGTCCCTTGGGGCAGGGGTCCTGAGGATATGGGACATCCTGAGTGGCAGTTGTCCTTGTGGATTTGCTCTAACTCTGTAGCACTCAGGCAGCCTTAGATTTGCTTACATGTGATACTGTGGGTTAATTTGGCCACCAAGAAACCTGGGATAAAGGAACTGGAAAAGTGGTTGATACCCATTTCTATACCCTTGTCTCCTCTGTAACAAACGTGGCCATTGTTCAGCTTAGTTTTATACACTTACACACACGGAGTCATCTCAATATTGTACTTCAGCAAATCTTACAGACATGATGCAAAAAGCCTTGTTTTTTTTTATAGTGCTCTGTTGTGTCTGCAGGTAATATCCCAATAATTTACTTTCTTCAGAAGGCTGTTTTTGGCCACAGGAGTGCCAGTGACTCAGTGGTCATAACTCCTCTCAGTTATTTTTTTGGGACAGCAGTGTAACTAACAGCCAAACACATACGAAGTGAAAGCACAGAGCTTGGTGGCCAGCTGAGGAGAAGAGAATGTGCTTATCCCAAAGGCATAGCCTGGAACACAGGCAGGGCAGATGCACATAAAAATGTGGATTTCTTTTAAAAACATAGATTAAAGTTGACATCCAAAGGGTTAAGTATTATACAGCTGATTAACTATTTCACTATTGCAGCTCCTTGTGTAAAAACTTGGCAGAGAAAAAACATGTAATAAATGTTAATTTTAAACCCTGTTTTCTTTATCCTTTGCCTTTGTGCTAGTTTTCAGGGCATAATGAAGATATCCTTTAAAGTCTGAAGTTTTAAAATTAAGTAATTTTTAAAATTATAAACACAAAAATCAGACACTTAAAACATGTGAAACCAGATGACATTTTTTTTTGCATCTCACTAAGTTTGATGTTTTTTCATCAGATGGGGCTGAGAAAAAATTCCTTAAAGACCTTTTCTGCATTCTGCCAACAATCAAGGAAAAAAGATACTGTATGGTGATGGGTGCAGGGGAAAGGAGGGCTGAAAAGAAAAAAAAAAGAAAACTGAAAAGCTGAGAGAGGGAAACCTCATTTCAGTGTGAACTTTGATTCTGCAAATGTTGATGCAGATGCCAAGTTTCTTCTACTTTCAGGGCTTTGAGATTGAGTCTTCCATGTGGAAATGGTCTGTGAAGCCTGTAGAACAGGCTTTGCCAAGAAAAAGGTGAAAAGAGAGTACTTTATGTACCACAGTCTGCTGCAGATGGCCTGCTTTCTGTGAAAAGAAATCTATGAGGGCTATAAAAATCATAATCAGGTTTCCCTTCAGAAACTGGGCAACGTACATTCCCTAGAAGTTTGTGTCAAGACCACAGTAGTTTATTCTTCCCTGGCCTGAGTTTTCTCTAGCTCTTACTGAGTTTGTCCTACAATACTGTCACTATTATAGTAATAGCTATGAAATTATCAAGAAATCTGTGGCAAATTTCTTGGTGCTGTCAGTTGTCAGCCTAATTTTGATTAAAATAATTTATGCATAAATTTTGCACCACCTTCTGGCAAATGAATTTGTCTCCAGATGTCAAAGAAGGCTATTTTGACCCACTATTTAACGTGTCCTTAAAATGATCAAGATATTAATCTTTATTAAAACATGTAACTACCATTCTGGGAAAATATTCAGCTCCCTGTCACTACATTGTTAAAAAGTTATAAATGGTTTTGAGTGATAGCAGTACATGACAGGTTGGAGAGTGTCATATAACATAGAGAAATAGCCATGTATTTGAGATGGAGATTGAATTCAGCTCTCAGGAATTTTTGCTGCAGTTTCTGTTCTAGTTCAGAACAGTGAAATAAGAAGCTAAGGGCTAAAAAACTTCACAGTGTGTGTGCTTGGTACTGCTTATTTTCTGTGTCCTAAAGGCTGTGAGGTGCTTTGTAGTCAGAACTATAACATCTCATGTTAGAGTGGTACCTGAGACCTCAAATGTGTTATCTGCAGCTTTATCTTTGTATCCTTTCATCCCACTCCTGACTGCATTAAAATAAGTAATATAGAAAAAAAGAAAAATGTGGAGAAAGCAAACAAACAAAAAGATGTTTCAGCATGTTTTCTAGGTTTGGCTCCCATTGTTTCTTATGAAGCATGCATCATCTCCTTTTTTGATCAGTAACTGTAAGACACAATTTTAAGGTCTGCAGCACAGAAATCACATGAAGACATTTGAGTTAGCTTATTGTAGACTTTATATTCACTTTCTAAATTATGTTTTTTCCTGCCGTAAAAACAGAAGAGACATCTTTTCCCCAGTTCACCTCTGCTGACCCATGAGATTGAAATTAAATCTACTTGTGCCAGCATGGGCCAAGTGAGCCCTGGAGGGATTCACCTGAGTGCTCCTCCTGCCTTCCCACCTTCCAAATTTCTGGATCAGTGGAGCAGCAGTATTTGGTGAAAACTCCGTAACATCCCTCCACCAAATAAGGAGCGAGGAAAGAGCTAAGCCTCTTGCTTTCCATCCACCCCACTTATACCCTTGTCATAGCCAGCCCTACCATAGTAGAGGATCTCACGAGAGATAGTTGTTCTCTGGCAAGGGTGAGCTAGTCTCCAGGCCTCACTAAGCAGGCTAAATTTAGGCAGAGAATGAGAGACCTGTAACTAGTTTCCCAAAGTCTCCTGCTCTGTTTCATTGACAGTAGGTGAAGCGGCAAGTCTGACCCAGTATGCCCATTCCAGCTTTTAACCCTTTTGCTCAAAAGATGGGATAATCTTATCCAATATTCATGAAATTCAAATGACTAATTTTTTAATAAAAGAGCATCCATATACATTTTTGGTACTGGTCATGGGAACACCTTGTTCATCAGATGTGTAGTCTGTGGGGTGATGCTTTTCCTGTGAGATGAGTGTTCAAATGCCCTCAGACTGGCAGAGTCACTTGGAGGTTGAGTCTCACACCTCCTAAGGAGTGCATGAGTAATTTTATTACCTCATACAAAACTGTACAAAACGAACATAATACCAACATTTACATAAAGCAGAAACACACGAATACGTAACAGCTTTATTTTGGAAAAGCTGTGTATCATCACCTATGGGTTTTTTGTTTTGGTTTTTTTTTTGCTAAAGTCACCAGTCTGTGGGAGACTCGGGTATGGTCTCCAGCTTTTCTGCAAAATCCTGCACTGTTGTAAGACAGGACGATGGGGCAAGGGACATTCTTAAATGTACCAGGCAGAAAGAAGGAATCAAAAAGCTCTTGTACTTTCTGGAAGAGTGCTCTGGTGCCCTGTTATTGCACAGAAGGCTTGCTTTGGGAGATTTTTTGAGGTTTCATAATGTTTTTGAGACAGCACATGAAGGAGAGCATTAAGATTGTGATGGCTGAGTCTGAGTTGGAGCTGACTGTGAGCAGATCTGGCAGTGGGTGCTGCACTCTCAGGTCCCCAGGGAGGACATTGGGACCTGCCCTTCTCTCTGCATTTCCTTGTGGTTTGTGTATTTGCCTACACAGTCAGTGCACTGCAATGTAAATATTCCATTTGTAGATGCTTCATATTCCACCAGGTATTGTGGACACTTCCACATCTGATTTTGGGTTATGAATTTTGATTTGTGCCCCAGCACCTAAATGTTCATGTGGCATTGCTGCCGAGTGGCACTCCTAGCATTTCACTCTTCTTCAGAGTTTGACACTGATGAGTATTAAAATGACATAGTCATAACAGAATCGCTGAAGATCCTGATGAAGCATATTGTAAACAGTCCTGCATAGCTAAGTTAACATCCTGGCCAATATGACTTTCCAGTTAAGTCAATTATTAATTTGCTTCGTGTTATGACTTCGGACAAATGTTCCTCTCGCAATTGTGGGCTCCTTTTATCTCAAGCACAGGGGCTGCATGTCAATCACGGTAAGAAAACCATAAACTGAGAAGCCTAGTACCATCTTTAGAGATATTATTTTTTATTTTAAATTCTATTTTTCAAAGGAACTGTATTTACAATTTTTAAAGCCTAATGATTGAATCACAATATAGAATACCTAGTTTCATATACCAGATAAGTACTTAGAAAAGATTAAAATCAATTATGCTATTGTCAAATTTCAAAGTTCAAAGGGCTTGAGATCTGTAAAAAATGTTTAGATGTAATCTTAAGGCAAAGAATTAGGCACTTATGTCTCCATTTGGAAATTCATTCCACAAACACAAGTTATTTCATTCCATCAGCCTTAGCTTGGGACTCAGTACTGCAGTGTATTAATAAGGGCTTTGATAAACATCCTTAGTGCTGAATTGTAGGAACCCCACAGGTGAAGTGGCATTGCAGAGAACACCCCTTTTACTCCTATTTAATCAGCTTAATCCATTAAGAGATTGAAATAGTATATCATAAAAGCCCCTGATAACTGTTTTTTTTTATCTTGCAAGCTTCCACTCCTGTGGGCAGTGTTACTGAAGTTCAAGTGTGCTGGGGAGCACAGAGATGGCAAATATTCCTGCAGCAATATTAGAGGTATAGCATGGAGAGTTTAGAAGAGAGCTGTCTGAGGTTTAGAATTTGCAGACTTAGACCTTCACGTCTGCTGCCTCAGTCTTCCAGGAGAGCTGTGTAGCTGTGAGGATCCCTGGCTTCACCGAAACACACACCCCAAAGGTCGCTACTTAAGGCTGCAGTGCGGCACATCGAGTTAACCGTGGAGCTGACTCCTTTCTAGTAAGTCTGTGAGTGGTTTTGAAGGCAAGATCCTGCAGCCCCTCTCTCTGCAATCTTTTCATCTAGTACAGGATGATATATACAGCCATCTGTGTCAGTACTGAATTTCATCCATAAAGACTAGAGAAAGAAATAATGGTTTGCAGGTTTATATCCATATTCATCATGAGAGAATTTGTTTTAATGAAAAAGAGAAAGGCTAAGGCTTTATCTTAGAGCTAGCTATGTTAAATTCATTGGAAAATAGTTCTGAGAGACTGAGAATGAATGTATCTACATATATATGGAGAATGGAAAAATACAGACCTTTATGCTGTGTGTATATATGTACAGATAAGCGTGGGCTCTTGCATCTCTGAACTTGCAAGACAAGGGCCAGCTCAGGACTAGCTTCCATATAAACATGCTCATGTAGTATGAACTACTTAATACCGCTTTCCAGCAAAATTTCATACCTTAATCTCAGGGTGCTGTTGATACAGCTCCATGGCTTGCCAGGCTTGAGTGATGGGTATGGCAGATGTGCAGCTGTTGGTAGCAAAGTGCACAGACATGCCCACAAGCCTCCTACAGCTGTAGGAAAAGTGGTGAACTCAGCTTCCTTTTGCCTGTTTCATGGCTACAGTTTTTTAGATTTTGTTTAATCCCTTTTGTTATTTTATCTCTGTTCCTAAGCCAGTGTGCACCTCAGAGGATGCTCCCAGGCCTGTGGGTGCTGGGGAACACGGTGTTGTGAGGCAGAGAGAGCCTCGAGCAACCAGGTTGCATGCAAGGTGTGAGAGAGCTCAGAGGAGAGGTGCCTATGGCCGAGCATGGTGCGTGCTTGCAAAGCCCAGCATCCTTTTATCTTCCCTTTCCCAGAACCAGATGGAGAAAGTCATAAGGAATAGAGTTTATCCTGGGAATGAAGGAAGAACTACAAAAAAGTACAAATGAAACAGTAAACTTTGTTATAGCAGCCTTCCACCCAATATTTTTAATCTCCACTCTTCTTTCCCACAGCAGTTGCCTGGTTTCTTGTCTTGCTTGTATTTTCTGATTTGGGGCATAAGAAGAGCTCGTGCTGTTCTCTTTCTGAGGCTCCCAGTAAACTTGTTGGGGCATACTCATATGTTGCTCTTTTCATGTGAGTACACTTTGCTTCTGTGTTTGCAAAGTAGCACTTAAGAGAGTTTATTATTAATAACAGTAAATTATTCTACATTTTCTTATCAGATGAGTTGAAGTAGCTGTCAAGACATGTTGGGCAGATATCTGCAAAAACAATGATATCTGAAGATCCACAACAAAAAGGAAAAATTTGGAAGGTCTTCAGTCAGCTCCTACCAGCTGCAAATTTTGCTTTGGATGAAATAATGAACCCATCTAAGGATCTCTCCCTAAAAACAGTCTCGCCAAGTTATACTTGTCAGAAGTTGTATTTGGCTTCTCACTTTGATATATTCCCAGAAAAGGAATTGGAACAAGCACTCAGAACTGGGTAAGTCGGCAAGACATCTAGGTAAGATTAGCGTGAATAAATAATAATAGTAACCTTATATGCAGCTGATTTGCAAAAATAAGAGACTTGAAATGCTGCTGAAGTTGCTTTGGTTATTACTTACCTAATTCTTTTTCTCATTATTTATATTCAAATTTTACACTATCTAATATGATCTGCAAGATAAAGCCCCAATCTAAAATCAGCCAATGCCCTTAAGGCCATGATACAAGTGCTTCTATTTGTATAGTATTTGATTAACTATTATATTCCTCTTGTTCCATAGTTTAGATTTCTTTAATGAAAATGAGTGGCTGTACTGGCAATTAACGATACAGAAACTAGTGAGGAAAAAAAAAGATTAGTGTTGTTGCAAACACAATGAAACAGAGGCAACTTAGTACGGAATGTTTTATATTTGCCATTTGGATTCCTGGTCCTTTTTGTTTGTTTGAGGATATTCTTGTGCATGAACAGAATTACTGTTTTCTGCACAAATGAAAACTATTGAAGGAAACACAGATTTAATTACATGAATATAGATTTGCCTTATTATTTTAATTTTACCTTTTGAGACAATTGTGTCACCGTGTACGGCAATGATTTTTTACTTGGAAGTTGTAACTCTTTGTTGAAAAAATTGTGGTGTAGCAATAAGGTGTAGCAACAACTCCTGCACTGTTGTTTTAAGGAGGTAATTTATGGTACTTTTGGGCAAAACTGATATTAATTTTGCTAGAATTTTAATTATATGTGTATTCACTTATTTTTGCCAGATTTACTGTTTGAAGGTGCGTTCATCAGCCATAAATTAGGGACATCAGCATAATATAGATGCTGTATGTTAGCTCAAAGAAACAACTGGGCTTTTTTCACTTTATAGTGAAAGACAAAAAATTGTTGCACACCTTTGTGCATGTACATGTGTGTGTGCATTCGTGTGTATATGTGTGGTAACATGGTACCACCACTTAGAATCTTCTTTTATAGGTGTCTTTTTGCTTCAGCTGTAGTAAAGCCTTCTGAATGCAGAGGCAAATGGGCTTTATTAGAATAGCAAATCAGGTGTTTCCCAAAGTTCATATATATTCTAAATCTTCATTTATCATCATGAAAGGAGATAATGCCTGTATGCCCCTTACATACAGTAAGTGATCAATGAGGTCTCATCTGGCCCTGGCCAGAACACAGTTCAGTTCTGAGAAAATAAATGACATATTCAGTATATGCTACCAGAGCCACCAAGTCAGAGAATTTGCAGGTAGAAAAGACTTTAGATAGCCACAGTGTCTTCCTATTTACAGCATTAAAACCTACCGTGTTTTTTAAATTCTGGCCCAGTAAGCTGAGCTTTGAAAGCAGTATTTACATTTTAACTGGGAGGCTACTACCAGTTCAAACAGTCAAGGTACCTGTATTCAAAAGGGTGCATAGATGTGTTGTCTAAGTGAATAAACATCAGTTCACATTGTGGAATGGGTGGCAGACCAAGTTAATCAATAATTTAATTACCAGTGACCCATTTTGCTTACTTCTGTTGGAAAGGGAATTTCTGCATTCTTGCATAAGTTATCATTTATTCAACTTCTTACAGATGGATTCAGATGATCCTTTTCCTGCCTCGAGGATGAGATGAACTTAATCCAATATTATAAACGAAAAACAGGTGTCTAGATACACATCGTTTTCCTCATAGCCTGCATTGCATTTATTCATCTAAAATAATTCCTGACTCAAAATTTGCTGACAAAAATTTAACTTACCTTAACTTAAGGTGAGTGTGGCTGTGGATATGATCACTACAGTGACAGAAAATTACTGTTAGCAATGTTTTTTTAAAGCTACAAGCCCCTGTGAGAAGGCCAATGTCCACATGTTGTAGTTATTATTATTGTTATTCATTTTTATTGGGAAGGCAGCTGGCTGGAGCTCCAGAAATAGAACAGGTTTAAAGTGCAGCAGAAATTCTTATTTGTCTCTAAAAATAGGTCATCTTCCAGTATGGAATTGGAATCTGCCAGTTTTTATGCTTTTGAATTCCCAAAGTTATTCCTGTTGGATTTCTCTTCATACAATTTTAATATGAACCCTTTGAAACTGGCTGCTGGCTGAAGCGTTTCTTTGGCTTAAAAGTCTGCATTTCACTTGCAGTTGTTTTAGTTAAGAAAAGAAAAGAAGCTGGATGAGCACAGGTGGCGAGACATGCATTTTTTATAAGCATTCTGGATTTATGTGGTATGTGGCATCTTGGTCATCACCACAGTCAGGTGTGTAGCAGAGAAGCATGCATTATGTATCCTTCAGAGATTAAACTTCTATTTTTATCTTCTCTTTTGATTTCTTATAGTACTGTATGCCCTATATAGATGCCCTAACACTTTGCGACTAATTATTGTGTATGTGTTAATTATAATACTGGCTAGAGATCTAAACAGAAATCAAGATGTTAATGTCTTAACTCTCAACAAAGAGACTCTTCTTACTCCAAACTGACAGCAAGCAACATGGACAGCACAATAGTAGCATTAATACCTTCACTGTGCAGATGAGAAACCTATGTGCAGGAAAACATAAATTATTGTCCCAGAATCACTAAGCCTATGTCTAGACATCATAACCTGGGAAACATCTAAGTTTCTAAGTCAGAATGTGCACAAAGGCTGCGTCTGGATCACATTTTGGGGTAAAACCCATGTGCATGCCAGCTGTCCCTCCCCAGATCCCTGGTTTCCGCAGGAAGGACACCTGGGGATGTGAGCCAGGCCAGAGTCATGGCAAACCCCAAGAGATGCCCAGCCTGGCCGGCAAGGGAGCTGGATGCACATCATGGAGTGCCATGGCAGTTAGGTGTGCTTCAGTGCTTCATGCAGAGCCACAAAAAAATGAAAATAAAAACCTCTAACCTTTATAACATGAATGCTTAGGTGCAAATCTGTCCTCTATGGGCCCAAACATTTAGCAGTATTGAAATGTTCAAATTGTTCTCAGTGTGCAGGAACAGTTTTTACACAGAGTGATGGGGAAATGGTTGGAATAGTTCCACTATTGTCCAGAGCCGTTTGCTGGATCTTGGGAACAGCACTTCTGTGCAGTCCCTCTTTTCAATATGCAGAGACATGGAGGAGATTCATTAGACATTTTGGAATGTGCTATGTTTATGATAAAAAATAAAATGTCTACTACATCATGGGTGGGTTACTGATGAACTGCTAGATGTTTTAAAACTTGTTGAGGATAAAGAAGAAAATGAAGAAAGACTTAAAACTGAGAATCCTGCCTGTGATCAGTGTCTTCCTCTAGTGCTACATAGCAGTGACCATTTAAGGACATAAGCAAGATAAAGTTTATGAATAGAGGTAATATGATCTATATTATCCAAATATGGTCTTTATTACATCTGCCTACAAACAGTGTCTTTATGTATTTATTTATGATCTGTACCATTTTTAGCCTAATGGTCTGTGACTTTTCCTAAAAGTTTTTATGATAAAGCTACTGCCCAATGTAGAATATTTTATAAAAAGTCTCATGAGCATTTGAAACCAAAGTTTCACTGTTATTTGCACCTCAGACTTCAACGTGCATCAAAACGTGTAAATTCACAGATGTTAATGATTACACACGTTTTTCCTTACTGATTCAAAGCCAGCAAAGGCCAAATTCTGCTGTAATTTTTACTTGCATTGGTGAGGTTTGGATTCATATCATTGAAATGAAAGACCAAATTCAAAAACTTGTTGCTTTTTGCAGATAATGGGACATTTCTGGAGAAGAAAGTCCTACACTTCAGGTGATAAGGCAGCAGGAGGGTCACTCCAAATGTAAGGTCAAAGGTGTGCAGAGTGTCAGGGTGAAGTGAGAGGACAGAAAGCGCCTCCTCTACCCAGTTGTGGGACCTGGCTGTTGGGACCACTGTCTACATGTTACAGAAGAGAATGTAAAAAAGCAAATAACATGATGGCTAAAAAGCACATTGATATCCAAACTCAACAACAGTGTGATGTTTGTGTTTCTACATACATTCTGCTACTGAGACTTCATCTGTGCCCTCTGTACCTATTCACATAATTTCATGTGTTTCCATGCATTAATTTTTGCTGATATACACATTTTAAACAATATAGTTTCCTCATTTCTATAGTAAGTCTAGGACCAACCATCATAACCAAAGACATTGAAACATGAAAAAAACCACTCTATACAAATATGTGTGACCACAAATAGTTTAATAACATGTAGAAACGTGTGTCCTATGAAAAAATTTTCACGTGCTTTTATTTCTTCAAAGTTGATGTAAACATATGGGCTTGTTCAAGTTATTTGTACATGATGGCTAAGATTTTAAGAAAAGTCTAGGCATAAACCCCCCAGTTTGTGACTGTGTATAAGCCCTGTGTTGCACTTTTTGGTCATGTTAGAAAGACCCAGTAGATAATAACAATTTTCAGAACTTTAAATAAAGCATCTAAATATGATTTTAGCAGTCAGATTCAAGGCATCTCCTTCTCAATTTTTTGCTCTAATCTCTGTAATAGTGCCTTTTAAGGGGCTTAGTTCTATTTTTAAGGGGTTATATTATTCTATTTTCTGTAAGTAGAATTTAATGTATATACACATACACATGCACACAAATATTTTTCCTGTCTCTTTGCTATCAAAATAAAAAGCCAGTGCCCTGATTAAAGGCACTACTGTAAGGCATCAAGCTGGCACTTCATACAGTTATGACTTACTGTGTGCCTGAGCTCCAACAGGAATCCATGCAACTGGTGTGCTATCGCCCTTTGGGAAGGGCACTCCTCACCCACTCCCCCGTGGTGACAGCTACGCGCTGAACATGACTGCTGGCTCACCACATGGTTGTTTGCAGTCATGGCCACTGTCCAAATGCCTGATATACTTAGCATCAGAAAGTAATTCAAATTCTTTTAGTTCATGTCTTTGGTCTGGAAATTTATTCCCCTCTTCAGTCACTCTTTACTGACAAGGTAACATTTCTCCCTTCTAATCAGCCACTTAGAAGGTTACTTCATTTCCCCCCTAGGTCATCTAGTGCTGAAGCACAAGCATTTATGACTACCTGCATGCAAATACACACACTCTGCTTTGTGTATTGCAGTACATCACCTTGGTATGTTACTGAGGCATCATTCTGAGGCACATTCACATTCAGGCTAATTCAGCAGTTTCATTTGGTAACAATGCTATATACTTACAGAATATTTTCCATCTGGGAATTAAGTAGGTTTTTAGGAAGCTTAGGAAAACAAACATTTAAGTCCACTGGACTGTATTCTTACAGTGTCTTACTCAGAAGTCACTTACAGAATTCTGGAGGCTGTAAGTAAACAGGGCATTTTGTCACGACAAGGCACTACATAGGTGCTGAGCTGTTCCCCTGATGCAGTGATGATGGTCAATTACCAGGCTGAAGTTGTTTTGCCATAGTTTGAGACTCAGTTTGTTGCGGAAAGAGTGCAGCAGGAGCCCAGATTCATCACTGTGCTTGGTGCAAACAGACTTTAAGATGCTTGGGCTATAGAGACTCTTTAAGGCTTTGACATCTGCCTAAGTGGAGCTCATAGCAGGACTGGTCCCAAAAGGACCTGCTTCTCATATTATGCAACATCACTGCAGGCAAAGGAAGCTGAGGAACCAGATTTTCAGACACTACAAAGGGCACTATTGTGTGAACACTCTGAGGGTATTGAAGGGAGAGGTCCAATCCTGTACGGCATTTTTACAGGTGCTTAATTTCAAACATGAGAATAACCATGCCGATGTCAGTGAATCTCTTATGAACTTAAAATTAAACACATGTTTTGTTGGATTAAGGATAGGGTACAGTCTTACCAAATTTAGCCCCTGGTTCTTTCTAACTGTACAACTAGGCCAACCTGTTCCTTGCCATTCCCTTCTGCAATGGTGATTAATGCACAACGAGCTGGTCTTTCACATCACTTCTGATTTTTTTTTTGAAAAGAGATGTGTGACAACTGTTGAGATGCAGCATTGACCAAAACTAACAGGGTGGCTAATATGCTGCCACCTGCACCGGCCTTTGATGTTGATGAATATTGCACAGATATGTGTCGCTTTCAGTACAGCGAATCATTATTCATATTAACAATTTGGCTGGAGCACACCCATGCCTGAAGTCATCTGGATGCCTACCAAAATGCAGCTCAGAATATGCTTCAGTGAAAGCATATGGCAAGTGCTGGGCGAAAAGAAGGTATAATGCACCTCCTTTTGCTCAGGGCTCCCACAAGCACCCAGAAATTTGCAATTCCATTATAATTTGAAAAGTTATTTTGGAGGGAAGTGACAGCAATTGGGTGTATTTGAGGTCTGATCAGACACAGAATATTTTTTTGAATTGTTCTGAATATTTGTTAAATGCCATATTCTGGTTTTGTTAATTTTTCTAACTTGGTGTCTATTAAAAGAACAACGTGTATAACTTCAGTCCTTGAAACACAGGCACATGTAAGTGCAAACATGAGACAACAAGGCAGGGGATTTGCCATCATTTTAAATACCTTCTTGCATAAAGGAACTCCAAACACAATTACACACTTTGGTGGACCAAGCTATGAGCAGACGCCACTTTCTGCTGGCTGTTGTCCTGCAGTCTGTTCTTATTCCGAATGGAATTCATTTAGGCCATAAAAAAATCAAGTCTCATAGTTAGGTGCTTAATTTTAGACACCCAAGTTCGTGTAAGTGGCTTGCTCAGGCTCCCACAGGCTGCCTCGCCTTGTGCACTGGGTGCCCCAGGAGAAGCCGTGCTCTGGCCAGCGAGCCCCCGCCTACGGAGCTGGGGGGACCTCTCGTGGTGGAAACCGGGTGAGCATCCCTTGGTCCTGCTCTCCCTGACACGCACAGCAAAGCCGTGCCCGCGGGGGGAGAGGAGTGGGAATGAAAAAGTGAATACAAGCGCGAATTAGCAAGAAGAAATTAAACAATGCTGTGGCTATTATTTGATGCCAGTGCTGGTATAAACGTGGGGACCTGGCTGCATTTTAAAAACATATTGCATGAAAATTCATGTTTTCTGGGTAACTGTGCCTATAGTAATTGTGTATGTACCATTTTCAGTTCTTTCAGTGACACACAGTCCTAACACAAGAGGTTTTCCATCCCAGTTTGAGGGACATGCCCTTTCATCCTTCCTCAGGCAGCAATGCTGCAATCTCTTCCTGTAATACCAGTTTTGTGGAGTTAATAAAAATAATGTGTTTTTATGCTTATATAATTTGATATTTCTTCTTTTCTTCACTGTATTCTGGATTTCTTTTTTCTTCAAAAATACATAAACTATGAGTTTGAAGAACAGCACGTGAATTACTTAGAATAGAATAGTTTGGTTGGAAAGGACCTACAATGATCATCTAGTCCAACTGCCAACTACTTCATTCTAGTTCTTTAAAAAATTATGAACAATGCATTTGATCTAGGAATAAAACTCTTTAGCCATGACCAGAACTATCCTTGAGGCAATCTGAGAATGATATCACTTACAAATGTACACTCATATATTACTTTTCTTATCTTCTAGGATACCTTATGAAAATGCATCTACATGTGGAGCTGTCTTGCAGGCAGGTACATGGTAGAGCAAGAGGTGGCTCTGCATGCAGTGTGGGAGGGAAGTGGAGCCATTGCTATGACCAGAGTTTTAATGGACTGGAGGAACACATTTTCAAGAGGATGGATATGGAGGATCATGGGATCACAGGACTGCAGGGGGGACCACAGGAGGCCTCTGATCCAGCCTTCTGTCACAGCTAGGTCAGTTTTGAGGTCAGACCAAGCTGATCAGGGCTTCCTCCAGTCATGGTTTGAAAACCTCCCAAGACAGAAAGTGCATCACCTCTCGGGGTAACCTTTTAGCCTCTGCTTGAGTGTCCTCATGGGGAAAAAACTTCTATCCAGGTGTCATGGTTTAACCCTGACTAGCAAATAAGCACTGAGCAGTCACTTGCTCATTCACCCTCAGAAGGATGGGGGGAAGAATCTAGAGGGTAAAAGTGAGAAAGAAACTCACGGATTGAGATTAAAACAGTTTAATAATCAAAAAGATTTTTTTTAAAAAAAGTAAGGAAAAATCCCCCACCAAAACAACAGAGAGAGAGAAAAGGAAAACCCAAGAAATAAAACAAGCGATGCAAATGAAAACAATTGCTCACCACCAACTGACTGATGCCCTGCCAGCCCCCAAGCAGTGGCCTCCCCTACCAACATCCATCCCCAATTTTATTGCTGAACATGACACCATATGGTATGGGACATATGGTCTGGGACATCCGTTTGGTCAGTTATCAGCTGTCCCAGATAAGTTCCCCTCCCAGCTTCTTGTGAACTCCAGGCCCACTTTTTGGTAGGGTGGTGTGAAGAGCAGAAAAGGCCTTGAGTCTGTGTAGGCACTGCTCAGCAGTAACTAAAACATCCCTGTGTTATCAACACTATCTTCAGCAAATCCAAAACATAGCCATACAAGCTACTATGAAGAAATTCAACTCTATTTCAGCCAAAACCAGTACACCAGTTTTAATTTCTCTTCTTTCAACTTATACCTGCTCTTATCCTCCTCTCCTGCACCGCTGTAATGAGCCTGGCTCCTTCTGCTCGATGACCTCTCTGTCGGCACTGGGGAGCTGCTGTTAGGTTCTCTGGAGCTGTCTCTGCTTAGGCTGAACAAGCCTGCTCCCCCAGGCTCTCCTCATAGGGCCAGTGCTCCAGCCCCCACCACTTTGGTGGCATCTGCTGAACTCAGTCCAGTTAGTCAATGTTTCTCCTGTATTTGGGGCCCCAAATTTGGATTCAGTAATCTAGACATGGTCTGATGAGTGCTGAGTAGAAAAGGATAGCCACTTCCCTTGATCTCTGGCTCTGCCTCTGTTCAGGCAGCCCAGTATGCTGCTGTTGGCCTTCATTGCTGCCAGGATCACTGCTGGCTATGTTCACTTTGCTGCCCACCAACCCTCGTGGACTTCTCCACAGAGCTGCCCCCAACCAGGCAGAATCAGCCTGTGCTGGTGTCAGGGGTTCTTCCTTTCAAGGAGCAGGACTTTCCATTTGTCCTTAAATTTCATAAGGTTGGATCATACCTCCCGCCTCTCTAGGTCCCTCTGAATGGCCTGCTCTCAAGTGTGTTCACTAATCCCCCCAAGTTGGTATCATCTGCAAAATTTAATTAGAATTAGATCCATGCATGTAGGCAATGGATATGCCTACATGCTTTTTGCAGACTGACATGAGCTCACTGTTTCCCTGCTCCAAGTGTTTATGTGGCATCCAGCCTAAGCTAATATACTTTGCCTCTCGGCAGAGCTTAATAGCTTGGGATCAGGATTGTGCTAATCACAGCTAAATAGCTTTTGGTTCAGAGCACAGGAAAATTGAGCCGTGTCTGCTCCAGTGTCCCATGTGAGTGTAATACGTAAGTCCACCAAAATGCATGTTCCATTAGCTCTACTGGAGCTCCTGAATGAGGAACTGGCAAGCCTGGAAGGCGCAGTGTTGTGATACAGTGGTTCCAAACCCAGCGATGGTGAGAAAACTGAAAGTGAGGGTATTAATTAATCTGAAGTTACTTACAAGAAAGCTGAAATGAAATCAATATCTATAACCAAAATTGAGGACATGTTATCCTAGTTGTCTGATAGAACAGCATCACTGTGATTTCCAGCATGTTTTCTGGCACATTGAGTAATACACCTCCCAGCTCCCAGCAACAACACCCCTAGCTTTTGGCAGGCTTTGGGTTGTGTAGACGCTTATGGGCATCAGCAGAGCTGTGCATGAAAGAGCTACCAAGAGTGCTGGCATTGCAGCTGACGGCAGCCTTGCTTCAGGAAGGAATACTCCAAGGGAAGACACGTCAGGCTTCTGATACCAGTCTGTGATAACCTAAACAGATGTTGGAAGTGCAATGTTGGGAGTCAGATGTTACCCAGGGTGGAGAGAAGCTGAGGCTTAGGTGAATGGACACTTCTTGAAGACACGTCTGTTGGCTTCTAAAGGTCTCCAGTTAGACACAGAATAGTAGCGTGAGTAACAAAAAGCACAGTATATTTATAGGGATGACTAGGTTAACAACATAACTTCTGCTCACCCTTACCTTGCAACCACAGCAATTTATAATAAATCCTGCTTAGAGCTGAGACATTTCTGCAGATCATGAAGAAATCTGGTCTTTCACCCTCCTGGTAACAACCTCCTGAAATGGTTGCTTTGGACCTACTAACTGATTCCAGAGGAAAGGAGAAGGGGCGATGGAGGAGGAAAGGTGGGAGAAAAACTCCATTTACACTTAGCTGGTATGAAACACTAGAGGTCAAAAATAAAAGGCCAATGACTTGTAGGTAGAGCCTAAACATGAGAGAAACTAAAAAATGACAGGGAGTAGCACTTGAGACAGACAAAAAGCAGATAAGAGAAGATGAACAAGGTTTTCCATGAGTGAGTTGTCTGGTAGTGAGACCAATACACTGATGCACGACAGAGATGAAACGGGAGGTAAAAGGCAAAGCTGATTATCAAGAAGGTTGTGTAAACTGATTTTGGAAGGAAATACTTCTTAACTTTATGCTCAATCATGAATTTCCACTAAAAAATGTGAAAATGAAATATGGAATAGACACACATAAAAAGGAAAAAAATGCATGAAAAAATGAGTAGAGCATTTCTGAACAAGAAATTATTAGTGTCCAGTAGCTTAGAAGTATCTTCTGCTTCCTGGCTATCCATGGGTATTGATGATCAGTCATATTCTTCTTCATCTTCATTTTCATAAACAAATTAAGCAGGTTTAATCTCTTCATTCAAGGTGAACATTGTTTTTCTAACTGTATTGCTAGGTCTTCTCTGAATCTGTTCTCTGCATCTTCTCAGCATCCTACTTAACCAGGATTAAATCAGAACCTTGCAAATAGCTCTCACTCACTAATAACTTCCCAATTTCGGTCTCCTGTAGATCACACTTTCCTTCTTCATGGCTGTACCACTCCAGCAGATAATGGTTATCAATAACCTTTATGATAATGACTATGATCATAAAATGATTTTCTAGATTTTTAAAAGAAACATAAAATTACATCATATATATTATATACATAATATACAATATATGCATGTTTCATATATTATTTTCTTATTATTTACTATAATAATGAATAACCTTTTCTCTGACTGCTGGATGGAGACAGGGTGCAGACTTGTTGACACTGCAGTCTGACTCATGCTACCAGTCTGTCTTCAAAACCCAGTTTAACACCCCTCATTTCACACAGCTGGCTCTTCTGTTCTGTTGTGAACCCTAGTGAGCATGTACAAGAGAGAAAGATGAGAGATCCTTGAAATGTTTTCCATAGCTTTACTTGTATCTGTTGAGGTGTGTGGAAATCATTACATAAGGGTCTTTTCATCTTTCTCTCCTGAGCCTATTTCTCTGGATTTAAATAATAGCAAATAATGCGTTAAACATGACTCTGCTCTGACTGTTGAGCATAATGATTAACGCTAGCTCATGCCTATCTTACACTCTGTGTGACATCACGTTTAGAAGATACTAGCTACTACTGATTAGGTGAAACATCTTCTCATGTAGGAAAATACCCTTTCATTAATAAACCAAAACTGGCAGTGATAGAGCTCTGAGCTGGTTACAGAGGAAGAACCTGCAAAAGCACAAAACTAATTCTACATAATTTTTGGTACACAAAGAAAATAAGACTATACCAGAAAAAGCTGAACCAGTTATTTGCATCTATGTTCACTACAACAGAGCACGGGGAAATCTCCATGCTGGCATCATTCCAGACAGAAACTACACACCTGCCTTGGTCAGGTGTTCCACAGGGGATGGTATTGGAACCAGTGCTGTTT
>VZRW01010968.1:69346-92266 GCA_013398125.1 Aegotheles bennettii | reverse complement strand
TATTTTAAAAATAAATTATTAAATATATTATTAAATTAATTATGAAATTAAAAACAAACACATAATAAACCACAAAATTATTTAAGTACATTTGAAGTGGCTGATAAGCTGTTATAGAGGGGGGTGATACTACCAGTACTCACGTGGGTTTTAAATCTCAACTTATGTTCAGAGGACTGTAGATTACTCAGGACCAACAATTGCAATGAAATCTTTACATTGCCATTTTGGAATTATGTCCATTAGTAGGCCAGAGCAATTAAACCAATTTTAAAGAATGAGAAATCTGTCAAGATATATATATTTACATTTGCAGATACAGTAAATTAGGTTGGATTGAATATAGTAACTTTTTCTCAACAGCATGTATAGATACACACTTCCTACACTCATTTGTGAAGATGTCTTTGAAATGTATTCATTGAAGCTGATTATAGAGGTCTAACACTTCTCTCTACTTAATGCTATAAAATTAATGGCCCTTCATTTCTACCTCCAATGTAAATGATCATGTCATCTCTAACTGCATGCAGCTCTTTTTCTCATATGCTGAATATGATTAGTTTTCCTCAAGAATTAGAGCATGTGATTCTCTGAGGTTAGGCAAAAACTATGTCTCCTGATACTGTTTCAAAGCTTTTGCTATTGTACAGTATTCTTAGCAAACAGGGTTTCAGAAATGCACAAAAATGTTAGACAAGTGAGCTGTAGGGCTTGTGGCCTTCTGAAAGCACAAAACCAACAGCAACTCATAAATCCCCAGCATCTTCACATGAAATTAGCCAGGCATTACAACAAACACTTGCAAGAAAAGAGAGATACAGATTCTTCTGAAAGAATATGCTATGTAGCTTGAAAATACTTCCATAGAGCTCCATCCAGCTCCAAATGAAGTGAATGGCTTGAACAATTTTAATGGGAGCCAGATAAAGCCTGTAACAGTAGTTTCTTTTTTAACCAGTATTGTATATTTGCCTAAGAGAGAATTACTCAAAAACCGGACAAGTATTACCTACTTTTCTAGAAGTTAGACATCTATTCTCAAAGCACAAATATGTGCATGTTCACAGCATAAATAAACTCAGAGTAACTATCCACGTCTATTAGTTAGAAGGGATATTGGTGGAAGGGTTGTCGTTCCAGAGGGACCCAAAGCAAAGAAAAGTAGACTTAAAATAGTAAAGAGTATATATTTTAATATTAAAATATATTTTTTGTTGTTGTTTTCTTGATCATTAATCTATAATGGAACTTTTAGGAAACAATATATATGATAACCTGGGAAAGGTGTCATGCAAACAAAGAGCAGCATGTCCCACAGCCTGGAGTTGCACTCAGGCAGAGCCAAGAGCACTAGTCTTAGGTCATCAGAAGAGGATCTAGTGTTAATGCAGTGGTTGGGACGGTTGGGGCGCTTGGCTGGCAGGGGAGAACTAGGACACTGTCTTCAGCTCTCTGGAATAGGAATAAAACCTATGCTAGTCTTTTGCTGTGATTTTACCAGACAATTCCTGACCATCTCAATCAGAGTAGGAAAATATAAGTAAAATATCCTGGAGAAGTACCTTAACTATTCTGTCATGCTGTGTCTAGTAAATTTAGTGCTGAAATGGTTGCTGAGATGACTTCCCCTGTGATCTTTTCTTTAAGCATTCAAAACTCAAAGGCACAGAGTCACTCATTTTGCAGCTCCGCAAGCAGTAGGCAATGGGAGGCGCTTTGCTCTAAATCTCTGCACCGTGTTTCCTGACTAGTTTTCGTTGTCTTTTTGATAAAATTAAAGGTACATTATCAAGTATGAACATCAGTTTTTGCATTCCTGCCTCTATACAAGTTGCCTTTGCAACAAATCCATTACCTGTTTTCTCATTGCAGTTTCTCATACAGACTTCTAGAAATTGAGTTAGGTCATTCTGACTATCTCTCACAATTCTTCCTTTGTACTTTCCCTTCTGCTTCTTAGGTGTGTTTTGAAATACATACATACATGCACATATATATGGTAATCCTGCTAGTAATTATAGAAAGCATGAATTTAGGTAGAGACAGAAATCACCATGTGCAGTGCGTACCTAAAGTTCAGGAATTCAGGAGAGCAGGAGAATGGAAGTGAAAACATTGCTACACATTCACCATGCTCCTTGTTAGACAGGACCCAGGAAAATGTAGCAGATGCTGTACCAGGGTGCTCATCTTAACAGAAAAGGAGATCTTACAAAAAGAGTGGTTCTAAGAATGACAGTAACATCCTGTGCAGTATGACTCTAGGTCTAAAGCTCATGGTCACATCCTACACAAGATGTTACTGTAAGGAAAGCAGTGGGGTTCACTTCTGGACCTCTTTGTAGAGCCTGGAACTGGAGAAGCGATGTACAAATAAAAAGAAAGGGAGAAAACAGGTGATGAGAATCAGGGAAAATTGTTTTTACATACCTTCCAGCAGCAGTAACCATCATCTCATCCTGCAGTTATGCAGTAACCAAACTCCAAAACCAGAGTTTAAATTGATTTAATTTCTGAAGTGCCTTATTTGTAAAATCAAGGTATCATCTCCAGTATCACCTTGGTAGCTGTACATTCCTTGGAACTGGGTGAGGTGTGCCTACTGCCCATTTACTATTTGCTACATACTAATCTATCAAAAGTAACTGGAAAGACAAATTGGTTTCAACTTTATCTTTTGTAATGCAGGTGGTTTTTTTTCTTTCTTTCTTTTTTCCCCCTTTTTTTATTTGCTTTTTTTCTTTTTTTTTCTTCATTTTTTTTTCCAGAAAAAGCTGCAGTTCTAACTTCAGTTCTCAGATGCCTTACATCTACTTGAACATCTGTAC
Source organism: Aegotheles bennettii (assembly GCA_013398125.1). NCBI lineage: Eukaryota > Metazoa > Chordata > Aves > Caprimulgiformes > Aegothelidae > Aegotheles > Aegotheles bennettii. Next base: position 89,435 of record VZRW01010968.1, on the reverse strand, counting down.
TAGCCCAGTGTTGATCAGAAAACATGGCCCTTAACCCTGAGTGTTACTGAACTATCTGACCTGATCCAGGAAAATACTAAACAGAATCACTTAATTGTTTAAGTACCTATAGATACATTGCATAATTAAATCTTTCCAGAAAAACTTTTTTTTTTTTTGAGACAGATCATTATTCAATGAAATAAAAGCTTGGGCTTGCTGAAACTGTTCACTTTAACTCAGGACCAAAAAACACACCTTGAAAATTGAAAAAGTCTTGCTTCTTTTCTAACTCAAAAAAAAATTTTACAATTTAAGAAAAATCATGTGTTGCAGACATTGACATATTCTTTATATTACACTGGGAAAAAAAAGAACACTACCTGTCTTTCGCTGATCAACATTTATCTCCTCTCTCTGCAAACATTTCTGCCAATAAAAATAGGAAGGTAATAAAAGAAGATATGTTACAATACAAAGTAAAAGCAAGTGAAGAGCCTTACAACTGTTAGATCTGTGAATTTTATTTANGATGCCTTACATCTACTTGAACATCTGTACTAGCCCAGTGTTGATCAGAAAACATGGCCCTTAACCCTGAGTGTTACTGAACTATCTGACCTGATCCAGGAAAATACTAAACAGAATCACTTAATTGTTTAAGTACCTATAGATACATTGCATAATTAAATCTTTCCAGAAAAACTTTTTTTTTTTTTGAGACAGATCATTATTCAATGAAATAAAAGCTTGGGCTTGCTGAAACTGTTCACTTTAACTCAGGACCAAAAAACACACCTTGAAAATTGAAAAAGTCTTGCTTCTTTTCTAACTCAAAAAAAAATTTTACAATTTAAGAAAAATCATGTGTTGCAGACATTGACATATTCTTTATATTACACTGGGAAAAAAAAGAACACTACCTGTCTTTCGCTGATCAACATTTATCTCCTCTCTCTGCAAACATTTCTGCCAATAAAAATAGGAAGGTAATAAAAGAAGATATGTTACAATACAAAGTAAAAGCAAGTGAAGAGCCTTACAACTGTTAGATCTGTGAATTTTATTTATTCATAGTGGTAAGTGTTATAGTATTCCTGGGTTCATATCCCTAGCACTGTTTTCTTGAGGAAAAGGATTGCAGATTATTTTGTTGGGTCGAGTGTTATTACTTCATGTTGCTACCCAAATAATGATGGCTGCCAGTTTGTTAATGTATGTTCTTTTGGGCCTGGATACTGGTTGGAGGTCTTCCTGGAGAGGCTTTTTCTTTTCCTTAAAAAGCTGTTTTAAAAGTTTGATTATTCATTGCACTTTTAAATGTGGAATCATCTTAGTAAGCATAGACTTGTATATCTGTGTAATGTGATCTATATTTACTTCCTACCTAAGGCTGTGCATACATTCATTTTATTTAACTCTTCTTGTGGTCCTTCACAGTCCCTTACCTATTTGAGGAGAAAGACTGTTGTGATAGCTTTCAGATGTAACTCCCCAGCTACACAACAAAGCAACACAGAGAGAGGTTTTTTGTCTGTATGGGGTTTTTAGGAGGTGGGGAGAGAGGGGAAGTGTGTCCAACAGGCAACCCAAGTAGGGCTACTGTTGGCTGGGGGACTTTGCAGCCTGCAGGAGAGGCATAGCAGGCATGAGATCTCCTTGCTTTGCCCCCCCAACCTCCAACTTCTCCAAAGCTCTAGATCTAACCTGAGGCTGATTGTCACTATGATTTACCTTGGAGAAGCATTAACTTTAAACAACATGAGTAGAAACAGATTCTCTTTCTTGTATTATAGTGTTTATTCTCTGAATAGATCTGTAACTGACCAGTTGCAGGTACTGGAGGTTGAAAGTGCATGAGATTGAAAAAGGACTGCAGGGAGAAACTAATCACGATGGTATAAAAAAATTTCCTATAATTTCAGGGTAAAAGGTTACTTGAGCAAGTTAAAAATATCTATATAGAAAAGAGATATCACCTTGAGATCAGTTTATGACCTCATTTACACCATTGGCACACCACCACTGGTGTCAGTATTCTGGGATTTGCACCATTTCCAGGAGAGCTCACTCTTACGCATGCATCCTCAGCAGCTGGTCATAAGGTCCCTAGATGGTTACAGTGGCCTGCTCCTGGCCCTGCGGTTCACAGCTGGACCACACAGGAATCTGTGCACCTCTGTGTGCATATCAACCTTCACCTCTCAGTGCTGGTTGTTTGCTGCTGTTTGGACCAACTGTTTTGCCGTATCCATCACTCCTCAAAGTGCTCAAAGACCAGGAGCTCCAGTCCTCATGTAGTTGGTTCTGGGTTCTGGCCAACAACATGGATATCTTTACACTAAAGGTTGCAAGATAAGCAATACGTGGCTCTTTTTGATTTGAAAGATCTAGCCACCAACATGCCAAGAGACTCACCTGTGATGTGCTTTTCTACCTCATTTTCCTCAGTGACAACCCTATTAGTCTGCAACATCCTTTCCCTACCATCAGCCAGGGTGCCCTGATAACACCTATCAGTGCTCTCCCTTGCCCAATGAGCTGCTCACTCAGGATTTCTTTCAAACCGCCTTGTATATTATTGCTAGGAAAGGTGACACTGATGTTACTAAACATGGGTTTTCATTGCAAAATTCTGACACCCAAATGAGTTTAAAGTTTCTTCTTTCTCTGTTGCTGTCTCAGTGACCTGCAAGTTGTGTCTGAAGCAGTAACTGACAGGTTTTGGCAAGTGCAGCTTTCAAGTAACTGTTGAGGGTGCTGATGCCCAGAATGACTATATAAAATAGTAAATATAAAATAGTTCAAAGAGAAACTGAATGAGTCACTCGTATCTTTTATATGAAGAGATAAAAAATGTCCATTTTTTCAGACTTTTTCCATCTTACGGAGGGGGAATATGAAGATCCTTGCATGTCAGTTTCTGCCATCAGTTACTAGGGAATTCAGCTGTGTCTAGTTGGGATATGTGGGTATTACTGAGGACAGTATTTAGGCCTATATCTCAAATCTCACTGAAAAATGTGTTAATTTAAAAATAAAACAAGGTTCTGGGAATTTTTCAGGATTCTATTAATTAATTTCAGAAGTTCCATTAGTCTGATGAAAGAAAGGTCATACACTACAATCATCTGCCAGCCGGTGACTTGTGATTTTGGAGCAGATTTGGGGACAGTCTCAGCCTCTGGCTTCTTTGCTTTACTGAGCAGAGGGGCTTCAAAGACTCTCTCACATGTCGGTTTGGATGTTCTCCAGCAGTTTCCCAGTCATGTCCTCACTTCTCACTGAAAAGGGCACAGCAGATCTCCCTTGTAGGCACTCCATCACCGGGTCAGCACAGCAAAACACACCTTTTAAGACAGTCTGTAGTCTGCTGTAAACCACATCATGCTGCTTTGGCTCCAAGAAAGGTCAATCATGGGGAATGAGGACAACAAGTTCTTCTGTGTCTGCTCAGCTGCCCAGAACACCACCTTCATCTGGCTGGAGTCAAAATCTCACAACCATTTCTTCCGAAGTGGCACCCTGAGAATAGCATTGCTGGCTTCCAGGTTTGTCACTTCCCACTGGCTCCCAGATGTGATTTGCTTGGTGTACAAGTAACACCTTGTCTTCCCTCAACCCTGCCCTTGAAGACTCAGGTGAACTTGACAGCCAATCTGGGTTCTTTTTTCTTTGCTCTGGTTCATGTGAAAAAGGAAATTCCAAAGTTTCCACAGAAATGCTGTCTTACATATTCTGCTTTTCTCCATTATTTATAGATATAGCCAAACATGGGAGTTTACTGAGAAGCTGACTGTACACAGGGAGTCACCAGCGCCAAGGACCAGGACTTTGTAGATGCATGAACAAGGGAAGACTGAGCTGAGGTCAGTGCTGCTCTTAGTCCTACTCCTGCTGAAACCAAAAACCAAACCACTGCTATGCCATGACTAGCACAGAGAGGAAAGTGAACGATCTGGGATGAGGAGCTGAGGTGAACTGTCACTGGTGGTAGGATGTGAGGCATGAACAAGGGATAGCAATGAAAAGAACAGGGTCTGCTCATGGTTGCAGAAGAGGAAGGGGAGTTCTGCAGCTGGGTGGGTCCATAGAAACATAGAATATTGTGGTTTGGAAGGGACCTTTGGAGGTCCTCTAATCCAACTCCTCTGCAATAAGCAGGGACATCTTCAACACAGCCCTGTCCTCCCTGGCCTTGAATGTTTCCAGTGATGAGTCTTCTACCACCTCTCCTGGCAGCCTGTGACAGTGTTTCACCAACCTCATTATAAAAAATTTCTTCTTTTTATCTAGTCTAAACCTACCCTCTTTCCATTTACAGCTAATACCTCTTGTCCTATTGTAACAAACCCTGCTAAAAAGTCTGTCCCCATCTTTCTTATAAGCCCCTTTCCATACTGGGGCAATGAGGTCTCCTTGGATCTTCCTCTTCTCCAGGCTGAACAACCCCAACTCTCTAAGTCTCTCCTCACAGATGAGGTGTCCCATCCCTCTGATAATTTTCATGACCCTCTTCTGGATCCATTTGGTCTGGTCCATGTCTTTCCTGCACTGAAGACGCCAGAACTGGACACAATACTCCAAGTGGGGTCTCCTGAAATCAGAGTAGAGGGGAAGAATCCCCTCTCTTGACCTACTGGTCACGCTTCTTCTGATGCAGCCCAGGATACAGTTGGCTTTCTGAGCTGTGAGCTCATACTGCCAGCTCCTGTCCAGGTTTTCATTCATCGGTTCCCCCGAGTCCTCCTCTGCAGGGCTGCTCTCAATCATTTCTTCCCCCCAACCTGTATTGATACTGGGCGTTACCCTGACCCAGCTACAGGACCTTGAACTCTGGCTTTGTTGAAGGTCCTGAGATTCACATGGACCCACTTCTTGAGCTTCTCCAGGTCTCTCTGGGTGGTGTCCTGTCCCTCAGGCATGCAAACGTATCACTCAGCTTAGTGTTGTCTGTAAGCTTGCTGAGGGTGCACTTGATCCCTCTGTCTATGTCCTTGATGAAGATATTAAACAATACTAATATCAATACGGACCCTTGAGGGACACCACTCATCAGTGACCTCCATCTGGACATCTAACCACTGATCAATACACTCTCTGGATGTGACCATCCAGCCAATTCCTTATCCACCAAACAGTCCATCCATCAAAACTATAACTCTCCAATCTAGAGAGAAGGATGTTGTGGGGGACTGTGCCAAAGGCCTTACAGACATCCAGGTAGATGACATGAGTAGCTGTTCCCATGTCCACTGATGTAATCACTCCATTGTAGAAGGCCACTAAGTTGGTCAGGCCAGACTTGCTCTTGGTGAACCAATGCTGACTGTCTTGAATCACCTCCTTGTCCTCCATGTGTCTTATCTTAGCTTCTAAGTGGATCTGTTCCATGATCTTCCCAGGCACAGAGGTGAGGCTGACAGACCAATAGTTCCCAATGTCCTCCTTTCTACCCTATTTAAAAACAGGGGAAATATTTCCCTTTTTATATTCACCGGGGACTTCACCTGACTGCCATGACTTTTCAAATATCATGGGGAGTGGTTTCTCAGCTACATCTGCAAATTCCCTCAGGACTCTCGGATGCACCTCATCAGGTCCCATAGAGTTATATATGTTCAGGTTCCTCAGGTGGTCATGAACCTGATCTTTTACAGTGGGAAGGACTTTGCAGTCCCTGCCTTGCAGTCCATCCACTCAAGATGTGTGTGAAGAGATGCTGCCAGAGAAGACTGAGGCAAAAAAGTTGTTGAGTGCCTCAGCCTTCTCCTCATTCTTTGTTACCAGTTTACTAGGTATGCTTTCTTTGACCTTCCTTTTCTGGCTGACATTCTTATAGAAGCCCTTATTATTCTTTGTGGCCCTTGTCAAGTTCAGCTCCAACTTTGCTTTGGCCTTCCTGATCCCATCCCTTACACAATCAGCCGGCCTCCTTATACTCTTCCCAGGATACCTGTCCCTGTTTCCACTACTGTGCATTTCCTTCTTGCCCTTTAGTTTGACCAGCAGCTCCTGACTCAGCCATGATGGTCTCTTGCCTTCTTTTCCTCTTTCCTTACACCTGGGGATCGAGAACTCTTGCACTTTATGGAAAGCATCCTTAAAGATCTGTCAGGTCTGTTCTGCTCCCTTGTCCCTAAGGGCAGTTTCCCAAGGGATCCTGTTGACTAGCTTCTTGAATAGCTGGAATTTTGCTTTCCTAAAATTGAGGGTCCTGAATTTACTCTTTGCCTGACCCATATCCTTCAGTACTGTGAACTCCACCAGTGGGTGATCACTGCAGCCCATGTTGCCTCCAATCTTGATGTCACTGATCAGTTCACTGTCATTGATGACCAACAGGTCCAGTATTGCATCCACTCTGGCAGGGCTTAAGAAGTTATCCTCAATGCACTCCAGGAGTCTCCTGGATTGCCTACAGCTCCTTTTGCAACAGCTGTTGGTGCCGGTGAAGTCCTTCAGCAAGATGAGAGTCTGTGAGCATCATGATTCCTGTAGCTGGAGTAAGAATAGTTCACTAATAGGCTCCCCTTGGTTGGGCAGCCTGTAGTAGACACCAGGTGCTCTTGGTTGCTTCAGTCTCTAATTCTTACCCATAAGCTTCCAACCTGCTTGTGGCTATTCTTCAGAGACAGCTCTTTACACTCTACCCAGTTCTTGACATAGAGGGCAACCCCTCTGCCTATCCTTCCTTGCCTGTCCCTTCTGAACAGCCTGTAGACATCAGTAGTTGCACTTGTCATGGGTTTCATTCCACCAAGTTTCTGTAAGGGCAACCAGGTCACAGCTTTCTAGCAGCATGATAGCTTCCAGCTCCTGTTTGCTGCCCCTGATGCATGCATTGGTGTAGAGGCACCTCAGCTGGGCTGTTGGCTGTCACCTTTTTTGAGAAATACCCTGAGTTCCTTTGAGGTGTTTCACTGGTGTTCCTCTGTCGGCTCCTACTATCTCAGGACCCCCTGGCTCATCTCTGTAGGGCTATTTTATTCTAAAGTAGGGCATCTTTACCCTAGTGCCACTGTTATCTATGATATATGAGATGTATCTTGGCAAATCTTTACAATTGAGAGGTTAAGATGAGTTGTACCTTAAAAATTAAGAATGACTTAGATATATCTCAGCTTTCCAGACAAAGAGAGCTTCTGGCTGCCAGTCATGAACTAGCAATATTTACCTCTAGATTCAGGAGTTTTCAAGTCACCAGCTATGGAATGCCCACTTAATTTAATGAGTTATACAGAGGGTACAAAGTCAGTTTAGTGACATGCATCTATCACTCAATAAATAAATTTAAAAATAATAAAATAAAAATATTTTCTCCCTATTTATCTTTAAAATACCTGCCTAATCTATAACAATGAACATAGTGAATATCTAAGGAATTACATTGTAGTCATTCATTTTAATACTGAAACAATATTAAAGCCAATTCATCAAATATGTGGCTATACCTCACTTAGGCAGCTTGATAAGACAATGGCCAGGACAGAAAGAGGTCCACCAGTTTCATTAAGTAAGACCCATTTAATAATGAAGATTACTGCTGTACTGACCTTCTCCTCTTCTAGACTTCAGAGGAGGTATGTCACTTAGTTCCAAGATAATGTTGCACCAGTAAAATCACTATGTCGTTGTCTCCTACATCTGACATCAGCATCTAGGTACTTGAAGTTATACATGGCCATTGAAATCAGTGAAGGTACAAGGACACTGGATTGAGGAGAATCAGCCTGGTAAAATGGTTGCCGTTGTAGAAAACATAAGGGAAGTCCTGGTGTGAAAAGAACAGTTTAAAAAGATTTCAACTTACCCCAGTCTGGACCGAGTCCATCACTTTTTCCCATCTTTGTGTCATTCTCTTGCCCAGAAATCCCTTAGAAAAACTGGCTGACCGTCAGAGTTAGAAGTGATCAGCACAGAGGACGAGGGGCTCCTGAATAAGATAATCAGCTCCAGCTGGCTCAGACCAAAGTCTCTTAAAAGTATAGCTCCCCCCATCTTCCTTCTTCAGCCACGACGAACAGTAATAATTGACAGAAAACCTTATGGGCAGTACCTCATTTCACATACTCACCAGCCATGTCTGCCTAGTTTGCAGTGTGCCCTGCACTGTTGTATTGGTCTGCAATGGTGGGGTGTTGGTTGTACTCACCTGCTCTTCCATGGTGGCTGCTTGCCCAAGACCTTCTGAGTGTCCCTTCCCTTTTGGGGTACGGGCTTCATGCTAAGTTTAGTATGATACTTTTCCCTAGGGATGATAAATTCATACTGTCTACAAGGCTACCTCCTAGGGATGATAAATTCATACTGTCTACAAGGCTACCTCTTGTGGTACTACTGTTGTCTGCAAACCTTGTTTCCCATCCTAGATGCTGGCAGAGTCATTTTGTAAAGTGAGGAGGAATACTGGATTCTCAACATACATGTTAAGGCTTTTAATATCACCTTATATACTTGTTAGTTCCCGTGGACTCTTACATGAGTTTCAAAGCATGCCAGCATTCCAGCTTTGGGTGCTTAGTGGGACAAAATATTAGCACATGGCACCCACGCTTCATTACTCACACCCAGGCAATGCCACATGCAGATGAGACTCCAGCTCCATAGCCTGGTGCAGTTCATGAGAAAGCCCTGGGGGTGGGAGTCCCATGCTCCCCAGGGTTGAAGTCATTGCAGAGCTCTCCCAAAGGCTTCCCTGCGCCCTGAATTCACCTCATTCTCTAAGCACTGCTGGGTGCTTGGGAGGATTTCTTCCCACTGGGACAAAGCTGAGAACCATAAATGGAAAGTATAGGGAAAGTTCCTGCTGTGCTCAGCTAAATTAGAAAATTAGAGTAAGGAAGGCCAAGGAATTTCTTGATTACTTCATTAATTCAAAGGTCTGTTCAGTTGGGGATTTTCCTATCCAGAATAAATGTAATCTATTTTTAAATGTTCCTCTTTCTTTTGCATCTTTAAGCAAACAGCACCTGTACTGTTTAGACACTCCATTGTTTAAAAAATTCTGTGTTACTGGAGACACAGGAGTTATTAAGGAAAGAAAATTGTCCCTTTTAACTATCATTACTAATCAGGCAAGAGAAAACTCCATCCCTCTGTTGATATAGATTGGTCCCTTAGAATCAGTATTACTAATTACACAAGTTACTGTACACCAGTTTAGGGGCAGTTTTTTCTCCCTGATTCTTTGAGTTAACTCTTTCATTTGCAATTGCCTGTTGGAGATCTGAAGTCCAATCACTGACTTTGAATGCAAATAATCATGATGGGCAGATTCTGCAAACCAGAATGAAGATATTAAAAGGAACTAGTAGCTTCATTTTGATCTGTTTGTGCATATCTGCCCTGGAAGGAAATCGGAAGACACTTAAGATTTCATTTACATAATAATGCCCAATGCTAGGGTTCTGAATTGTGTATATTGCACGGAATATAAAAGGGTTAATTTAATCCTCTAATCTATTGTTATAAGACTAATTATTTTATAAGTCTTCATTTCATTAATGAATTGCTGCTTTTTACATGCATCTTCTTCCCCATTGCTTTTGTTTAAACCTCCTGGTGGGAAAGGAGAGATTAATTTTGTTGTGCCTTAATGAAACTGTATGCTACATTAGATTTAACCATTTGGCATGCACTGCCAACATCACCATTATGCATAATTAATTACTTTTTGTGAGTCCCAAACTAACACAGACCTTCAATGTTCCTCTGTAGATACTACAGCAACACGGTTGGCAGACATACCAAGTTCAATCACTACCTTGAACTTACATGGAAAACTAGAGCTTGACCCAAGAACACAGCTTTTGAAAAATTTTCATGAAGAAATGGGAAGTTTACTCAAAAAATGCAAATGCTTTCAAGAGAAGATGTGGAAAGCTCATTAAGATTTGCTGTTCTCTAGCATTAGCTGTGTTCTATATGCATATGCTTGTGGGTGGATGTGTATGCTGGGTCTGCAGCCACATGCAGAACCCTCAGTGAGGCAGCACGTGCTTCGCATCAAGACCAGCCTACCTTCCTGCCCTCTGTGTAGTTTACCTACACGTAACACAGATTAACATCTGTTTCAGCTGCTGGAGCTTGTAACATGTGAATTCTTTGCCCTAGCAGCCAGTCTGATGACCCTGACAGGATTGCCCTTGCCCAGCTTGCTGCAAATGAAGTGACACGGGGAAATTGTTGTGATTGTTGTCTCAAATTATCTTTTTATTTTTTTTTTACCTGGAGAAGAAAAAGAGCAAACTTGATGATTACCAGGAACGAATGAACAAGGGCGAACGTCTGAATCAAGATCAACTGGATGCTGTGTCAAAATACCAGGAAGTGACAAATAATCTGGAATTTGCTAAAGAACTACAGAGGAGTTTTATGGTTCTGAGCCAAGATATCCAGAAAACAATAAAAAAGACAGCTCGCAGGGAGCAGCTGATGCGAGAAGAAGCTGAGCAGAAGCGTTTAAAGACTGTACTAGAGCTGCAGTTTATTTTGGACAAGTTGGGTGATGATGAGGCGCGCAGTGACTAGAAGTTCTGCATCCACAGAAAATCATGTCTATTGTGACAGGGTTTAGCTAGTTGGGTCTAACTTTGAAGCCTACCCTATTCTGAACAAGGCCATCGTGGTTTTCAGAGGGTCCTTGCAGTTGTGCAACCCCTGTGACATCCAGGGACAATATCCAGTAGATTTTCTCCAAACTTCTGAGCCAATCCTACAGAGACACGTACACATAAAGGTATCTTCTACTTCATAAAACAGCTGAAGGATGGAGTTGCTCCTTTATCTTCTAGGTCCTAGGAGAGTGATCAATTTTTTCCCCAAGGCCCAATTATTATTTCCACTTCTTCCTTTTGAGAAATAAGCCTTACCTACCTTACCTACCACAGCCTAGGTTTTCTTTGGCCAAAGGTTAAGGACAGGGGGTTTACCATGAGGAACACTTAGGGGTAAGGTATGGTCTTTAATAAGAACGTCTTGCGTTCTTATTCCTCTTCTATCACTATTTACTTATCTAACCAGTACATAAAATGCATAAACAACATTTAAAGGAGGACTGGGCATCAGCCTTTCCCCTTCCTCCCCAATTCCTACCTGTGTCATCCATTCTGGACATATACCTTCACGACCGTTTGCTCTTCTTATCCTTCCAGGTGTGATTAGCCTCACCGGGGCTGCCTGTTCCTCCCCATGACCTGATGTGCACAGGTTGGGTGGCTCTTACAGCTGCTGGATGCCCAAAACCAAGAAGGTGTCTCACTTTCCTGTGTCAACAAAGTTTTTCTTAAGTATACATCTTCATATATTTAAATATATACACACATATACACACTTGCAAGCATATGGCAGGGTATGTGTGTGTGTGTGTGTGTGTATGAATGGGGACATAAATAGCATTTCCAAAGTTTTCCCTCTTAACCAATCACTACTCTTCTAATTGAGGGATATTTTTCTCTTTTCTGAGTAGATGTGAACTGGTTGTCTAGCAGATGCCATTCATTGCTTCTGAACATGTGTGTGGAAGACAGCTTTTTTAATCTTCTCCTGTAAACATCTTCCAGGAGCACAGACTCTGAATCCATGTGAGGTACAAGTGTTGTATGCTGAACCAGCACTGACAGAGAACTCTGAAATGCTGGTTGTATCTTGTCTGTGCCAATATATCTGTTATAAACACCAATGAGTATGATAAGCTGGATAAGGTTCTCAGACTAAATCTGGCACTAGGCAAAACAAAGCATAAGGAAAGCCAGTTTTTTGAACCCTATACTGATCAGTGTTTAGAACTCATCAATGAAAATTAGGAGCTATTAACCCTGCACGTATTTCCTGCAATTCTTAATTACAGACATTGAAACTAATGGGTACAGTGCAAGACTGCAAACAAGGGACATTGGTTATAAAACTAAATTTGCAGATACACTTTTGTTTGTTCAAATATCCTTGAAAAAAGCAAATAAAACTGCTTGACAACACCAAGGCAAGTCAAACATTTTCCTCAGCTGGCAAGGTTCTCTTCTAAGAAATTAAATCCTTCTTTGTTTGCCAATAGACAATATTAATGACAAAGAATGAACCTTAAGGAAATCAATGCACAAAAACTGCATTAAAGTTACATTAAGGCTACATTGTAAAGTCCGATTTATTTTACATTTGTGAAAGCAAGGAGAGTTATTGTCAAAGCTGAGTCTCTCAGCTGACACTCTGTTTAACTCACACCAGTCTGCTCAGTCAGTGAGGATTTGGAGATCTGTAACTTCAGGTCCTCCCCTCAGTGCCTTATGGTGCTCACACCCAAACAAACAGGTGCCTGTGACCTTCACTGGTCCAAAGAGAGGTTTGCCAGCCTTCCTGTAGCTCCATGTGTGGTGTCAGGTGCAAATGACTCAATAAGATAACTCATGTATTTGCAGAAATTTTTGCACCACAGAAACATTTGCTGTATTATTTTTTTTTTTACCTTCAACTTTAAGAAACAGTCACTGTCAGCTGAGGAACAGTGAATGACACGAAACTCCTTGACCCCAGTGGCAGCAGAAGGGTTCGGCAAAGTGCCCTGCTTAGCACCCCTCATCCTGAGAAGCTGCAGAGGAAACTGATGAGCATCCAGCAGGTGCAGACTGGCTGTGTAGATGTGCCAGGACAAGGAGATTTTGGGGAAAGATGTTGGTGTAACAGCCCAGTTGAATGAAGTTCTCAGTCTAAATACAGAGATGAGGAGGTTTTACCCCAAGTTAGAGACTAATTTTCTAGGGAAAAAAAACAATAGCTTAATTCCCAAGGCCCAGGCAGTTCTGCTCCATCCAATGGGAATAATGAATTTAGAGCCTTCAAAAACACTGTAGATACCACACAGAGGAGCACCTGGATGGTTATGCAGTGCACAGATTTGTCCTTAGAGACCCACAGGACATATGTTGCATCCTAGAGGTAGATCAGTGGTGTGAGAGCCGTGTGTAAAGTTGGGTGTCAGGATACCTTGGCTATATTCTCAGTCTGAACATTAGAGTTGGGCTTGCAGATTGTGTAATCAGGAATTTCAATTTAGCATGCAGAGGGAATTGACTTAGATATGCCACTTTAGAGACCTGGGTTCTCTTCGCTGGCAGAAAAACAAAAAGTCTAGCTTAGTAATGAGAGCAGTGCCTTGTGGAAATATTAGCAACAGTCTTTGGAAGAGATAATCTTACAAATTCTAGCTTTCAGCCCACTAGAACTTTCTTTTGGTTACAGAGTGTCTTAACAGGGAAGTTTTCCTCTCCCATTTTGCCTTATCTGCAACAGGCACAAGAATAGGTGTGACATTTGGCTACCCATGAAGTTAAGTATTTGCCATGTAGGAGATGAAATGCAAAATGTAGCCCACTGTCTTGAGGTGAGATTTTTAGACCTCTCTACAGCATTCACATCATTCAGGCTAACATTTTGCATGGTACAGTGCTTGTGGTGAAGCAGTAAAGCCTATGCTGAGGCCCATGAGGAGGTTTTAGAGGGCCTGACTGTCTGTCCCACAAAGCAGGGTGAGGAAGATTCACTGTGAGGTCCCATATTTCTGATCACTGAACATCAGCTCTTAATGTTCTTGTGGAGGATAATGCCAATGACAATGCCAGTAGGAAGTGATGCCAGGGAAAGGGCTCTTGTAGACCTCACGTATAGACTTTTTGCAGCAGCACTACTTAATAGACAGCATCTAAATGGACAGATGGGCACAATCTGATGCCCAGGCAGTACAGGGCCCCTGAGCCACCTTCCCACACCACCCCTCAACTTCATCATGCCCCCCAAAATCAGTGTGCAGAGTGAGCTGGAGAGACAGTGAGTCTGCCTCATTAAAACAGGTTCATTTGAGCCACCGTGTTACACACAGTCCATCTGACCTCAGGCTGCTCCCATCTCAGTCCCAGATCTGCTGTTTGCCCCTGCTGTATCTCAGTCACCCCAAATTTATTACTGTGCAGAGCCATGGACCACCATCAGGTCTGGCTTCAATCAAAAGTCAGTAATGAGCTGAATGCACACACTCCATCTAGCTGTTTGTGTCAGGCTGCTGATGTACGAGATGGTGTTGAATTAAAGTGTCAATGGACAAAGATAGTGGACAGTGAAATGCAGATGGTGAATCACCAGTGTTGAGGGGATATTTGCTCCTTGTTCTAAGGTGCTCTAAGGAGGAACATCAACTATCTCCTGTATAAAGGAAGATATCTGAGCTTTGATCTTCAGGTTGTGCAAACTAGGGGTAGTTAAATTTCATTATCTTTCTTAAACTTGTGCTGACTGTTTTGGAAATTGGAAAGAAAAATTTTAATCTGAATTTTACGTGAGTTGACTTGAGTTAGAATGATTTTTATACAGCTGGTTAAAATCAAGCTACTCCTGCCAACAAATGTGGCAAATCTAAAAGCAGGAGATTGGAAGTCCTTAAAAGTGCTCTGGTATTCTAAATGTATGCAGTAAGTGAAAGAGGTAATCCCTCCTGCCTTCCCTGCCTCTGAGGTCTGTTCCCACTGACTCTCTTGAATCAGATTTCACATTCAAATTGTGAAAGTGTGTCAGACCAGCCTGCTGAGTGGGGAGCCAGTTACCAAAATAAAAATGCAGGTGTTTTCCTCTAAATGTGCTACCCTGGATAAAAAGTTGTCAATCTTACACAGGCGCAGCACAGTTGCACTAGGGAACTAAGGGGTTTTGGGGTAGCTAAAACCAAAGACCACAAAGACATTCTGGCCACATCCAGAATTTTTTTCCTGTAGCCAAAGTTACTTACTATTAATTTTCAAATTACTGGATCTACTGTGACACAAATATGCTTATTTTCTATATTTACTCTTAATGTGTTATGGCAAGAATAATATTTCTGTGATTTCACTGCTAAATTACAGATACCAGAGCAGGGATATTTAAGGTTGTATTTCTTTGAGTGCGTAGATGGTTTTTAGAAAGCCATTTCAAAATTTTCTTTGCAAGAAATGGAATTTTCTAATGCATGCTTGTTATTCAGAGTTGATAGAATATGCATTTCTTAACAACTTAAATGTTTTGGGGTGTCCTATCCAAGAATAAATTTAGGAAATCTTTTATTGTCACAGGTTCCCTTAGGGTATAATAGTCATTGACCTTCTATTTACTCTGAAGCATGTGAAGGGATTTGTACAAAGTTGGTACAAGGTAAAACATTTTTAAAATATTGTATGAAAACAGTTCATATTAGAAACTATTTATGAACTATGAAGCTGACAATTAAAGCATATGTATGAGATTAAGAATGGAAATGCGTATGAGTCTCAAGCTCTTCTGATGTGGAGAAGGACAGCAATTATTTAGATGAGACATCTCTTGGGTAGATAAAAAAAAATCCCATCAGCTTTAATCTGGCACTGATCAAACTGAGTTAAAATATATTTTGTTTTCCTGTGATTTTATCGTTTAACTGCTTCTGCTTCTATTCTATTGTAAAATAATTTAAAAACCTCACTCAAGTTATTTCTCTACTACAGCAGTGCAATGCCATTGATGCAAACCTTCACAGATGAAAGGAAAATTAGACCCATTAACTTCATATTTAAGTGGTTTTCAGGATTTTATTGCACATTTTGAAGCTTTGCTGTACTTACTAAGTTTTTATGTGGTCCCTTGGCTGAAGCACAGTATGTACTACAATGGCCTTTAATAGCAAATGTATTGACTCAACTTTTCAAAGTAAAGTTTTCTATCTGTCTGGTATGGCATGAAAACTGTTCTACATAATAGGTATTAGTCTTCATGCACATTTCCTGTGTGAAAATCAGACTTTTGGAGCAGTATGCTCATTTCTTTCTGTGTGTTTTTAAGATGGTTTCTTTCACCAGCTAGGACATAAAATAACTGTCATTGTCAGAAACTGCTTTTATTTTGCTTTCCAAAGTGTAGCCATATTAGTTACACACCTTCTGTCTCTTACCATCCAATGAGAGTCTGCCACAGTTACCGGTAGTTTTCCTGCTGACCTTGCTGGGTGCAGGACTGAACCCTTGTTAAGCAGTACTGTGCATACAGTTCATTGCTGCATTTCAGCTTTGCCCTCCTTGAAAGGGCTCCTCACGTGGTTGCCATGCAGGACAGGTGTTACATGCCATTGGGCTGCAGAGTTGGTGTGGCATCACACTTGATAACAAAACTTGGCATTGCCATCCAGGTATTTGCTTTCCCATACCCATGGGCATGACTGCAATCACCGCAAAGCTGCAAACTCCCCAGTGAGGGTCCTTACTGCAACATTGCTCGGTCAAAGCTGCTCAGAGGCTGATGGCAGGTGGCTGAGCAGCAATGCTGCTGGAAGAGGTTATGCCCTCACTGGACAGTATACATGGTTGGATGGTGCTCAGAGGAGTCAGCAGTTAACCTGGGTGGGGAGCAAAAATTTAGAAGTATAAAGACAAGCTGAGAGGTATTTTCAGACTGAACATGAAAGAAGATTCAAAGAAAATGAGAAGAGGAAAGAGACCTGACTTTACTTGTAGCCTCAGCTAGCCAGTCTGTTGAAACAATGCTCTTCTTGAGCTGCTTCAATACAGGATCAACTTTTCTGGTCTGAACACACTGGTTTTCACATTTTCAACCAATGCACTAGCAGTCGGGTCATGACATAAGAAGGCTTGCAGCCTTATGCTGAGTGGTGCAGTGAAGGCAGCAGTGAGTGCAACAGCAACAGGAGCCAAATTCCTGAGTTTTGTGGGGAGGACTGGTGACACAGAGAGCAGCAGTGGCCCAGCATCCCACAGCTAGCCTTCTGGGAGGACCTTAGGCAGAGTTCGGCTATGATCCTGCAGGCAGCTATTAATTTCTGAATTAAAAAAGTGTGTGGCACCTTTATGAGCGAACAGAACATTGTGAAGTGGTGCAGGATGGCAAGAGAAGAAAGCTAGGAATATAAAAAGAGAGAGCATAGAAGACAACAGAAGAGAGCTTCAACAGCAGGAAAAAGGACTCTGTTCCTTAAAAACATGGGGCATGGCTGAAAGAGACAGAGTTCATGTTATTTTCCTGAAAAAATGTATAATTTTACAGAGGAATTGTTATGTAAAACCCTATGGAGACCAAGCAGGGGTCTGGTGAGTGTAGAAACCTGTCAGAGTCAGCCCAAAGGGAGGATGCAGTATTAATGACAGTTATCCACTTGGACATATGTCCACACTACAGAGAAAAAAGGTCTTTATCATCAGATTCCTCTTCAGTTCAAATAACCTCCTTTGAAATGATCTTTAGCAGCAAATTCAGAGGCAGTTAACATGGTATTGGCTAACTAGAATGTCTTCCCCTTGACTTACAGTCTCTCCAGGTTGACACACAGGAATAGGAAAGAAATTCAGGGAGTGAATTTCTGGGGGATGTTCTCTGATCCTTCCTTTTCCTTTGTTATATAATCCCTAAGTGACATATTTCAGTATTTTCAGCTATGAATTTTTAAGACAGAAACTATGGGCAATCTGCATAATCAAAGGACACATTCCCTTTTTCACTCTTCAAAGTTAGGATAAAAACAGCCAAACAAACTCGGAAACTGTTTCACTGTGGAGAAACAGACACAATGAAGTAAATTACTTTTACAGCATCTTCTTAAACTGTTAAATTATTAACAAGAACAGAAATTGGAAAGTCGCACCTTTAAAAAAAAAAGGCTTTGGTGTGTTAAAATAATAGGAGCTATAATTTTCAGAGCTGTGTATAGTACAGTATGTACAGAAAAGTAATAGTTCTCTCCATTAATTTTTAAATGATTCTCCTTCCTTAGTCAAGGTGCTATTTTTCAGACTGTATTGAGGCTACAATATTGCCTGCTGTGCCAAAAAAAGAGGTGAGAAAAGAGAGAAATAAAGTCAGTAGGTGCCAAAAGATGCTCCCACAAAATTAATGGAAGTTTGTTCCATTGTTTTCAATGGAAGAAAAACACTGAAACACAAAACCTTGTAATTTTACCTTCAATAAATGTTGGAAAAATCAAGCATGACACACAGTTTGGGGATGAGAGGGTGTTTGCTCATATGTCATGTAACAAATTTACTCATAATTACGCTCATATTCATGTAACAAATATTCTTTCATTTAAAAAGAGTATTTACAAACAGTGGTTTACTGTTGATCTTCTGACCATTTCCTCTTCTGCCTGTAATTCTATAGACTGATCAAAAGAGAATTAACATAGCAAGTTGTGGGCAAACCCTAAAGTTCCTGAATTCAAGCTCTCTGGAATGATAGGAGTGGGAAAAAAAGTGTGTTTTACAAAATGAGAAAGATTCTGTATATAAATATTTTGCTTATTTGCACTGAAATAGCTTATTTTTATAAACTTTTAAGGACCTAGTTCTGAACAGAAAAAAAAATGTGACTTTTCCAATTTTTATCAAAATGGTTGAAAAGTGCACATCTGAATATATCTGCAAAGTAGAAGACAGCAGGGATCTTTTAATTGGTTTTGGTGGCCTTTGTAGCAAGTATCAAACTGAAACTATGAAGTCCCAACACCCAGAAAACTCCTTTACCACTCATATCTTTAAATATACAAGACATCCCAGTGGCTTCGATGGGGTCACACTTACATCTGAAGCTCAGCTGGATGTGACTGTGTTACAGCTTCTCCTGCTTACAGCTGCTGCAGAGGCACAGTTGTGGTGAGGACCACCCAGCACAGACCCCTCCTCTCCCAGCCCAGGCCCTCACCAGCTGGGCTATGGGGCTCTGCAAAAGCACCATCCACACATTCCTCACGCCAGGTTTTTAATCCAAGCAAGTTATGGAGGAGCTACTGAGTCAATCAACTTTGATGCTATAGCTAAAACCTGTGAACAAAAGAAGTTGGCCCACTTAGGTCTAAAAACCACCCGTGCTACATCAAACATGGCAGCAGCTGTTAGTGAAAGTCTGAATGATCAGAAATATTCAAGGAAAGTAAAAATGAATGAGGTTATAATTACACTACATCAACCAAACATGAAATGATCAGATTTTGCAGCTCAGTTGTAAAATCGAAGCAAAAGTGGTGACCCACATTTGTAAACACTTCTGTAAACTAGAATGATTATTTTTTCCCCACAATTAGCATTCCTTATATAAGCAGACTCAAAGGATGTTCAAATAGCATACACAAGCCAGACAAACCTGAGATAGGTGAGGTTATAGAATACACATGCATGCAGCAGTGCTAGCAGAAAAATACTGACTGGCACCACTGGCATTCAAGTGGCTTTTTGGTTTTAGAAAGAGGTGCAAAATTTAAATTTGTTAACCATGAATGTCTTTGATCATTGAGTGAGCATCCTACACAAAAGGAATATTTAGATCTGTGTCCCACATACAGCTCCTTAGCAGCCCTCTCTCAGAGAGAGGGAATCTCCCCCACACTTAAAGAAACAACAAACAGTCTGCATAAGTTTTGGAAAGCTTGTTTGAATACAACATGGCTTCACTAAGGACAAATCATGCCTTACAAATTTAGTAGCCTTCTATGACAGGGCTACAACATGGACAAGGGAAGAGCAACTGATGTCATCTACATGGGCTTGTGCAAAGCATTTGATATTGTCCCACACAACATCCTGATCTCTAAATTAGAGAAGCATGGACTTGATGGTGGACCACTTAGTGGATAAAAAATTAGCTGGATGGTTGCACTCAAAGGTTTGTGGTCAACAGCTCGATGTCCAAGTGTAAATCATTGACAAGTGGCATTCCTCAGGGGTCTGTAGTGGTACTAGTGCTGTTTAACATCTTTGTCAATGTCATGGATGGTGGAATCGAGGACACCCTCAGCAAGTTTGCTGACAACACCAAGTTGTATGGTGTGATCTACACGTTGGAGGGAATGGATGCCATCCAGTGGGACCTTGACAGGCTTGAGAGATGGGCGCATACAAACTGTGCAAAGTTCAACAAGGACAAGTGTAAGGTCCTGCACCTGAGTTGGAGCAAACCCAAGCACAAATTCAGGCTGGGTGAAGAATACATTGAGAACGGCCCCAAGAAGAAGGACTTGGGGGTGTTGTTTGATGAGAAGCTCAATATGAGCTGGCAGTGTGTGCTTGTAGATCAAAAAGGCAATGGTATCCTGGATTGCAGAAATGTGACCTGG
>VZRW01010968.1:44208-69141 GCA_013398125.1 Aegotheles bennettii | reverse complement strand
CTGAAGGGGCTACAGGAAAGCTGGAGAGGGACTTTTTACAAGGGCATGAAGTGATAGGATGAGGGGGAATGTTTTAAAACTGAAAGAGGGTAGATTTAGATTAGAATTAGGAAGAAGTTCTTTCCTGTGAGGGTGGTGAGTCCCTGGCACAGGTTGTCCAGAGAAATTATGTCTGCTCTCTCCCTGGCAGTGTTCAAGGCCAGGTTGGATGAGGCTTTGAGCAACCTGGTCTAGTGGAAGGTATCCCTGCCCATGGCAGGGGAGTTGGAACTAGCTTATCTTTAAGGTTCTTTTCACCGCCAGAACTTCCATGATTCTGTGATTCTATGAATACAGATTGTAATTTGATTCTTGATTGTTACTCCTAAAAAACATTTGGTAAGGCTAATATTATTCTTCCATAAATGTCAGACAATAAGTCCTGTAATTTCAGCAAAAATCTCTTTCAAGTACGGAAGGAGAGCTGAATATCTTGTAGGATCCATGAATATTCTATGGCTAGCCAAGTAATCAGCCTCCAAATAAAGATTCTTCTCCGATCAGAGCAGTCAGAGCTGGTTAAATCATGCTTCATTTATTGGCATTGTATCAGCATCCCACAGATTAAAGCATAACTAGTTGAACAGAACATGTGAGCAAGATTTGACTTAAAAAAACCCAAAACTGATAAAATTGGATGTTTGCAAATAGGGTGTGATTAACCAGACCTGACTACTTGACAAATATAATTGTATTTTAGGATTTTTAACAAGGTTCTCAGAACTTTAAATGTATTTTGATGGTCACTTATCTGTGGTGAGGTTCCACTGAAGGTGATGGCAATGTCCTTCCAGGGCAGGAGTTTGCCTCTAGTCTGCTAACAATCTGGACCTAATATAACACCCAATAATGTCAGTGTTGGATGTCAGTGTATACATCTAAGTTAGCTTCAGAATCACAGAGTTTATAGACACGATAGCAAGCATAAACAGCACAAGCTTTGTTTGGGAGCAGAATATATTTGACAAGATTTCCTTGATGTCAGACAAGAGCTCCCTGGAGTGACAGGGTCCTCTTCACAGCCACAATTTGTCCATTTCAGAAATGCCCTATCTCTCCACTTTTGCATCTCTCCAGGAATGTCTGGAACAAACATACATCATGAAGGAAGATAGGAAGTTACTGAGTGGAGAAGAGACAAAGTTTTAAACAAAATCCAGAATGTAACAATCTGGAAATAAAACCCCCAAATTTTGCACAAACATCATACCCTCTGTTTGAGTTAGGAGTCATGGTTCCTTGTCCATAAGAACAAGTTATTTAAGAAGCTTACTCCACCAAATGCTTGTATCTGAATCCTTTCTAGATAGTTTAACAGGCTATGTGTGGGAGACATATCTTCTTATCTTCAGATTGCAGACTGGATTAAACCCAGGTCAGCTAGCTGACAGCATCCAAAAACACACTGAGAGCATAAGGTAGCATATGGCATATGGAACAGAAGACGCCAACAATTTAACAGCAGTGCTGTGGTTGGTCTAAAGAATACAAATGCTTTTGAAGGGAGAAGTAGCTTCTTTTCTTAGATAAACTGATAGACATGGATAAAGTGGATAAATTTTAGGGCTTATCATTCCTTCACCTGACCTGACCAAGCTATAACAAACTACAAGCCAAAACAGGTCACAGGCAAAGAGGCAGTGATTCAGTCTGAAAGAGCCTTTGGTAGAAGATATATTAAATCATCCCCATTTCCCTTCCTCTCCTAAACCTCCTCTGCTCTACAGATGCAAAAAAATGAACTTCACTCTCTGCTCTTGGAAACCATCTTATCTCTCTGCTCTGGCTAACAGCCAGTTTCTCCTCTCAGTGCCTTCTCCTGTTTTATCCACTCCTTCACCCTTGCTCCTGCCAAGCAGACTCACATGCACTCATTCAGTGCTTCCTGGGTGAAAGAGTGGTGGGAGAAGACAGCACTGATCACCCTGTTGCTTTTTTTTCACAAAGCTTCTAGGAACTCCATCTCTGAGTCCTTTTCCCTCCAGCCAGGTGAGCTGGAAAATGCTCAATTAGTTGGGAAGTTACTGACCAGGAGGAGAGGAGGCCCTCAGATTGCACAAGACAGTCCTTGGGAAACCTTGCTAAAAATTTACAATGGTTGATGTTTTCTCTTATCAAGTACTTCATGTTCATCTGATTCAACATTCATGGTAATTATTGTAGCACAGCTGAAGTTGCTGCATCCACTATCTGCCTGAAGAACTGCAGAGTGTCTCTTCCTTTTTTCACACTGCTCACACATATGTAACACTGATAAAATAAAAAGCAGTGCTACATGAGCCTCTGATTAAGTGTGTCCAAGACTTCATGGTTGTATCTTGGACATTCCTTAAATGACATTTGCCAAGGTTACACTGAGCTGACTTAACTGGTGAAAACCTCTCCACAGGCACTGCACCTCGTGTAACATACACCCTTTTAGGCTAGATATAAGGTGAAGTTAGGCTATACACTCACACACCTGCATGGAGCAGTTTTAAGTACTGCCCTCCAGATGTTTGTTACTTCCCTGCAGTGCAAAGACTACCTACCTAAGCTGAAGTAGCTGCTGAACTGAAACAAGACCTCCATACAGAGACATATTCCACTACGTGAACCACTGTGTTTTAAAGATGTTATTACCAATATTGTTATAAGGTTGGAGGTGGGCAAGACTTGATGCACACACTGAACTATTAATACTTAGAGACTCTCCACGCATACCAAGCTCAGCTAATAGTATTTAAATATATTTTTACTGGGTGGTGAGGGACAGGTTTGTGAATTGAACAGCCCTTTAGCATTGTTTGTCTCAGAGACTGTATGTAGCATGTCATTGTTCTATAATGTCTTCACACAAATTACATCATCTTTAATCTGCTGCATCTTCTTTGCCCTGAGGGTACTGGGATATCCCTGCATTGTGCTTTATTGCCACACAAAACCCTTGAGTGCTCATGTCCTACCATGAGCTCCTAAGGGGCTGTCAGTCACCTGGCTGCCCCAGAAGGGAGCTCTGCAAAGTCTGGCTTGTTGCTTCTCTATGCCAAGGAACTACATACCCCCTTGTTATGGTTTGAGGGGACACAGGCAAATTTTATGTATTACTGCAAGGACTCAGAGAAGGGGGTGGAGTTTAGGACCCTTTGTGAAAAAGGGTCTGGGTTGGGGAAAGCTGAGGAGCCCATATGCCCTCCGACTTCCTGAAAAACTCTATAAAAGCCAGGAAAACAGGAAGTTCCTCCTTCTTTCTGCTCTCTTTCCTCATCTCCTCCCCACGTGGAGATGTCCCAGAGAGAGAAAGAACCCTGCCTTTGCCACGTGCTCTGCAGAATCTGAATCCATCAGGTGCTGGGAAGAGCTTTGGACCCTTTTCCATGCAGCANCATTAAATCTGTTGCAGTTTTAACTTCCCACCTTTAAGTCTCTCTTCCTTATTCCCTTTTTATCTTCCCCCGGCAGGGTGGAGGGGAGTAACGAAGAGCAAATTCTATTCTCTGGGTTGTGGTTTTCCCTGGCCACTTAAACCTAGATGCCTCTCTGAGAAGAGCAGCCCCTTATCTCCCATATCATTGTCTCAGGGAACCTGTAAGTGAACCTCCATAAGGAGCTCTCACAAGTGCAGTCGCCAAAGCAGAAGGAAAGAGTCATGTCTGAAGTCCAGAAATGAGTCATGTCTGAAGTCCAGCTGCTCCCTACACATACTGTTTGGTGGGATTTGCAAGGAAACTAGATGTTGTCCCAAGGAAAATTATACCAGAGCATCCTCCTTGTCCTTGGTCCCTGCTACAGTTGGAGATACAGGATACGTCTGTAAAGCTTTTGTTCTGCTGCAGAGGCTGTGTGTAGACTGACAATATGCTATGGGATAGACTTCCATTTATTATGGTATAGAAGGACATGCGGAGTGTCCCAGATATATTCTGAGGACATGACTCTCACCATATTCCTAGCATTGCTGGAACAGTTGAAGCCCCAGATTAAAATATTACCTGAGAGTAAATAGTTGTCTATTTGCTCTTTCTTGACAGGAATCAAATATATGGCAGGGCTGGCTGGATAGAGATATAGTGAAATGGTTCTCATGGAAACCAGGTGAAAAAATAGCATAGAAAATAGCTGAAGGGGACACTGGAGGAAACTGAATAATAGTGACAGAGAAATGCTAATTAGCAATCAAAATTTAATTGAGACAAACAGCTGTTTTTCCACCACAATTACTAGGAATGAGTCAGGAGAAGTATGAAGATCAACCAGGATGCACAACAGCTTTTCCAACAGAGGTAAAGTGAGACAGTGTTAGTGTATCAGGTGTAGACCGCAAACCCAAAACAGGGTGAGTAATCAGGTAGGCTGGGAAGACTGGAAGAAGGGAGGCAAGCTGGCATGCTGAAGAGGTCTGGGTACAGCGAGTCAACTGCAGAGAATGTAGGGGACCAAAGACAAAAAGGCAGAGTAGCTGGAGAGAACAGAACACAAATAACACACACCACGGTTTTCCAGCTGCACAATGGCTTTGAGCTCCTCCTGTTTGTTGCCCATGCTGTGTGCATTGGTGTAGGTGGCACTTCAGTTGGGCTATTGATGTTTTCATCAGGGAGAAGCCCTAATTCCTGCCTGACCATTCTCAAGCATTGCTGTGGTTTCTAACCCATCAATAATCCTTGCATTTTTGCTGCTGCATGGATCTCCACCTCCTATCTCCAACAAAATGACAGACCAAGTGACCTCGCTAGCACACTGTCTCTCAAACATCGGTGTGCCACCACCAAGCTTATCAATAACAAACCTGGTTTTATCCCTTTCCCTGTTTGAATGTCCTTCAAAGCTCTATCAATGAGCCCTGCTAACTCCTATGCAAAGATCCTTTTCCTCTTTGAGACAGCAGCACCCTGCCTGTCGCAAGCAGGCCTGGTGTTGTGTAGACTGACCCATGATCAAAAACCCCAAAATTCTGCTGATGACAGCAGATTTGGAGCCAGGTATTGTTCTGCTGGCTCTTCCTGTTTCTTCCCTCACCATTCCCTTCAACTGGGAGAATAGAGGAGAACATTACTTATGTTCCTGATCCCTTAATCAGTCGTCCCAAGGCTCTGAAGTCTCTCTTGATTACCCTCAGATTTCTGGCTGCAATTTCATAGCTGCCTACATGAAAAACCAATAATGGATGGTAATCTGAGGGCCGTACCAGGGTGGGAAGCTTTCTTTTCACATCTTTAGCCTGGGACCCAGGGAGGCAGCAGAATTCCCTAAGAAGTGGGCTCTCTCTGAATATTGGTCCTTCTGTTCCCCTCAGAAGAGTGTCTCCTATGACAATGACCTGTCTTTTTTTCTTTATGGAAGTCGTATTGCTGCAGGGCAAACTGACTTAACTTAGGCTGATGTAACCTTGGCAATGCCTCCAAGCTAGATGAACCATTGTCCTCAGTATTGTTCAGTTCCTCTTGCAGAGCCTTATATCTATTTCTTCAAGAGGTCTGTTGGTGCAGTTAGGCCATAGAGAACAAAATAATTAACTCCTGTAAGAACTT
This sequence comes from Aegotheles bennettii, assembly GCA_013398125.1. Classification (NCBI taxonomy): domain Eukaryota; kingdom Metazoa; phylum Chordata; class Aves; order Caprimulgiformes; family Aegothelidae; genus Aegotheles; species Aegotheles bennettii. The sequence continues at coordinate 63,592 of VZRW01010968.1, read as the reverse complement.
TTTGTGAAGGTCTAACCAGCTCTAAGCTAGAGCTCTTACTGCCACAAAAATGTCATTTCAAGAAACCACCCCCCTAATCCAGTCAGTGACACTAGCCAGTGTCTAGGGTCAGCTGAGGCTTGTGCAATACATTTACCATGATTCTGGCTTCCCTTAGAGGGACCAACATGAAGAGACAGACATGCCCCCACCTCCCTGGATGCCTGTAGTAGCTGCAGCAGTCTGTGAGTCTGTCCACGTGTGCAGGATGAGAAAGTCTGGACTGTGGGACTTTGCACAAGTATACCATATAGATGGGAAGAGCAGATACTTCACACCACTCCTTCTGTCCGTCTATATCCAGGCACAACTAATCACAATCCGTCCTCAAGTTATAAAATATTACTAAGGCTAAAGTGAATGGCATTTCTGGGCCAATGTAATTAGGTCTCAGCAACCCCAGCCCACAGAACAGTACTGTTGACTCTGCAGAATATTAAGTCCAATAACTGGAATCAACAAAGAACAACGGAAAAAGTCTTGCTTGAAATAATATATATTAATACAGTAGCATAATAAATAATAAATACTGTTAATACTGCTTTAAATAATGTATCACTCTAGATTTCTGTAATAAATAATACAGAAATATGTAATCATCCTTTGAAATAACACAAAATTAGCAATTGTGAAATGAACTTAACCTATTAACATGCTTCAGGAGAAGAAGCCTGCAAGTTATTTAGAGTCTGAATCACTGTGTCACTGTAATAGCTTAGCTGAAAGTAACACCAACAGCACTACATGAGGATGCGAAGGACGAGAGAGCTGCCTGTTGCCTCACAAAGCAAATAGTAATGCACTTCTCAATTTTATGTTCAGCGCTAAAGGCCAGTTGATCTACTGGGTGCGCCATGTTTTTTTGTTTGAAAAAGTTAATTTATTGCTGACTCAAGGCCTTGGGCAAGTTGCTTTCCAGCAACTAAGATGAAATAAAACAACAGAGGCAGCCAGCAGACTTAAAAGAATATAAAGATCATTCCTGTGGTAGAGCAACACAGAAATATTCCAGGCTCCAGCAGGGAGTCATGTTTTGGCTCCATTCCCAGAGTCCTCATAACACTTTTTATCTCCAAGCACCTTACAAACTTGGGCCAATTAATATGCATACAGTCCCTTTGGGGTCAGCCTGCTTTATTGACTCTTGTTTCCAGAGGAAGAAACTGATATGCAGATTTTTGGGGCAAATTGATAAAGATTTCCACTCTGCTTTAGAGTGTGTTAGTATAGACTAGTTAGTGATGGCATCATATCCGTGGCCAGATTTTCTGAAGATTGGCATCAAAATGTTTTGTACTTTTCTGCAAGTTGTGCTACATATTCCAGTGCTAAAAGAGAGGGGAGTGTTAATGGGAACAGTTTCCAAGTTATTCACTCAAAACCACAGACAAAAGTATTTATGCAGCTTAGAGCAACCATAGGTAGATTTTAGAACTGACCTGTGATTTTTCAAAGGCATTTGGGCTCTAAAAATTGCAGCTGTGTACCTGGCAGTATTTTCACAAGCATGTAAGCTAGGGAGGTAGCTAATTCCATCCCTCAGGCACAGCTGTTAATTGTGGAAAGTATCTGCGAGAAGCTCAGCAGCTAACCCTCTGAAGATACCACTTGTCACTCAAAGACAGGTCTAAAACACATGCTACTCTCTTAAAAGAGAAGTGGAATCTGCCACTTCTAGCTCTCCTAAGCAACAAAGGGAATGGAAATCTCCAGTATTGCTTTGGAATGTTTACTTTGCAGCTGTGGAAAAGAGTAATGTCCTTTACAAAATCATGCAGGCAGTAATAAGGCGACTTCAGAACTGTTATTCACTAAATCCTGTAACACTAAAACCAGAGAGCACTGGACAGAGATCAGTTTAAAGCAGACGAAAGAAAATACTTCTCTGCACAGTCAGCAGTGGGATTTGTTCCTACAAGAGGTGATGAAGTTGAACAGAGCTGGTGGACATAAATGAAATACAGGAAGTTCCATCTGAACATGAGAAAAAACTTCTTTACCTTGAGGGTGACAGAGCCCTGGAACAGGCTGCCCAGAGAGGCTGTGGAGTCTCCTTCTCTGGAGACATTCAAAACCCTCCTGGACACGATACTGTGCAACGTGCTCCAGGTGAACCTGCTTTTGCAGGGAGGTGAACTAGATGATCTCCAGAGATCCCTTCCAACCCCCGCCATTCTGTGATTCTGTGAAGGCGAGCCTCGCTGGCTGGGCAGGGAGTGCAAGCTCTGCCCAGGATGGGGTAAGCCCTTGTGCCGACACCAGCTGCCAGAGTGGCTCACCACCCTGCAGGTCTGCCAGGAAGCCTCACCACAAAACAGGCTCTCTGCTCCAGCAGAAATTCCTGCATCTGAGCAGAAAGGGCAGCTCTGCTCTGCCCCAATGGAGGTTGCATTTCACCTTCCTCACCAGGAGCTAGGCTAGTCCAGACACAGTGAGGGTTCTCTCTGAAGGGAGCCAGGCTCAAACTGTCCCCAAAGAAGACTTAGTTCTGACTTTTGTGAGCTGAAAAGCTTTTGGTTGGTTGGAACAGAGCCAGCTGCTGTTGGCTCTGATCAGCCTCTGCTGCCTGACATCAGTCACTGAGTTACCAAATTAAAAGTATTACTCAGATTTCTTTGTTTGTCTATATGCCACACTCAGTTAAGACTGATGAGTTTTTATTCCAAATGAGGCAAAACCAGGCCCTTAGCTCTAAGGTTCAGTGACAATTACATAGTGCGTCAAGAATGTCCCATCTGAAGAAACATGTGATATGCAGATTGCTTTCTTGGAAACTCCTCTTAGGTATGATTCAGGCAGTCACTCCAGTAGGGAAATAAAATGGCATTTTTCCCTCTGTAAATATTCCAAGCAGGATCTGAGATTGATGACTCTGTCACTACTGGATTTTCTAATTCCTGCCTTGTCACTCACCATTTCACCAGATCCAGAAAGCAGAAACAAACCAAATAATTCGCCCTCCTCTCATTCTAGTGTCTGAAGCAGCACAGCATCTCAGAAGATTGCAGCAAACAGGACAATTCTCATTGTCATCACCTCTGTTGCTGTCTCAGCAGGCACTTGCCTTCTCACCACAGCCCCAGATATCCTGATAGTCACAAGATAAATTGTGTCCTGGGAAGACTTTCCTAGAAAAGTCCAATAGGTAGAAACCTGGCAGTGGGGTGAAGGGGCAAGTGCTGCAGTATGACACTCATCTGGCAGCTGGGACACAGCTCAGAGACAGTGACAGGAGTCACAGAAAGAGGAAAACAGCCCTGGAAAAAGATGAACCTCTGGAGGCCAGGAGTGCTTGTGAAGTTGGGGAAGAAGCAACAGGAAGAGAAGATCCTTCAGTCAAAAATCTCTCCAACATGATCTTGAGAGGAGGGAGTGAGGCATGGAGTTTCACGGAGAGACGCCAGAATTGAAGCTTGTAAGCGTACAGTCAAACTTTGAGGAACCAGGTCCACCTGAGTCAGCTTTGCTGAGCTTGCTAAGTACCTCCCAAGGGAAACAGCCAATAATCTGCTCTCTGTATCAGATCCTGTGCACCATGAAGGAAGTTAGATGGGGATTTGTATGGTCATTGTGAGTAAAAAGCTACATCTGGCTTTCTTCCATGCCCTGCCACCCAAAAGCACGATCACTGACAATGTCCCCATGAAAAGGAAGGGGCTGTGGCCCTGGGCTGCCAGCAGGGGTTACTGCAACCAAACACCAAGGACGCAGGCATGCTGCAGCAGTCGTGCCTCGACAGGTATAACCTTAACTTCCCTGGGGGTTAGTACATAGCATGGGCAAGGCCCAGCACTCCTGCTTTTCAGGCTTTCAGATTTCAGCAATAAATTAACTCAGTTGCTTAAGGTAATCCGTAACGTTACTGAAGTCTGTGAGAGCTTTGCCACTGAATGAACTGAGCTCAGATATTATGGAATGAACGTACATGTTTTGCAAGCTAAATTGATCCTCTTTTTTCCTGAGCTGAAGACTTCTGAATGTATTTTGAAAGGGAATTCTCTTTACAGGGAGAAGGCAAAAAAGGAAGAGGAAACTTTGATATTTGTTTGTTTCATTCATGTATCTATGCAAATTTGTAATTAACTTTTAAGAACTCCATAGCAAATAACTCAATTGTGAAACACCATGGGAGATTACATTAAGATCCAGTTCTAACTTTTGTTTTCAGTGATGATTTATATTTCTGGGTTTTTTTAGCTTCCTTCCACTAGGTTCATATAAACTTGGGAGCAAAAACATTACAGTATTGTCCTTGCATTGCAGTTTTGTTCCTTCGATAATTTTGTACTGAGTCCTACAGTGCAGCAAAATTACTGAACTTGGTTTTGCTTAGGTCTCTGATTCCTGTAGCTCCTTTATTATCATGTGGCAGGGCACCCTATAGGCACAATAAATAAATAATACAACACTGAGAGCTGTAACAAATCACAAAATACATTATTAAAAAATTAAGAAATAAATATCCCCCTCTTACTTAAATAGAGATTGATTTTATAATGTGGAACGCTGAGGAGACCTGCTGGAAAATACATGTGGCCCTGGGGACATGAAGAATACACCGTAATGGGTGATTTGCTCCCCTGGTTAGAAGAATAAAAAAACCTGAGTGAATAGGTGTATTTGTCAAATGGAAACTGTAACTGAGCTCCTCTGTTTGTTCACAGCCCATCTAGAATGCAGTGCTTCCTTCAGTCCCTTGTTTCAGTAAGATGTTGTGCTGCGCAGCAAAAACCCCGAAAAGGCATGAGCTGGTACCCAAAGGTTACTCTTAATGTCTTAGATCACATGACAGGATGCAAGAAGTTCTGGAAATTAGGAGTAAGCAATGCCCTCCCTGGGTCACTGAGATTATCTCTCAATGATGCTTCTCACACTGTGGAAGAAGATCCTCAAGCAGGATGCTGACATTCCTGGGACATGATGCCTCGTGGACTTTGTGTGTCCCTGGCCCCGCTGCTACGTTCATCCCTGGCAGGGGTGTGATCACTGAGGAGCACAAGGAGGAGCAAACCTCCTTGTGCCCCTCGATGATCAAACCTCTGCACAAGTTGCAGCCAAGTGGCAGGAGTGTGGAGCATTGATGAATGGCCAATTTTTTCTTGTTTCTCAGTGGAAGGAGGGAACCATATGCTTAGTGTTACATTAAAAGTCTTGCAGCTCAAGTCAAGACCTAATCTGATTAAAGATGCCCTTTTCCCCTTGCCTCAGGCATCTCTTTACCCTTCCCCATGAGAAGAGAGAGAGGAGACACTCGGGGAACTGGCAATTCACTTTGGCACAACGACCCCACCTTGCTTGACATGGCACCCCTCACTGTGCACATGCTTTTCCCAGAGAACAGCATCCTTGCTGTGCACTCACAGAGCCATATAAAATAATTTTAGTACAGCTGCTTTCCACAGCTGAACATTAAGAAGAAATTCTAATATCTTACTCTTATGTTTTTTATCAGTAGACCTGCTTTTCAAAGTATTTTACCCACTTGTTATTGCTAACTCCTCCCAGTCCTGAAAATCTCCAAGGAGGATTTCCAGCCTCCCTGGATAGCCTATTCCTACCTTGAACCCTTCACCTAGAAAATAAACTTTCCTAACATCCTCTCTGACCTTTCCAAGTTGCAGTTTGCAGCCATTGCCTCTTTCTGTATTATCTTCCACTTGTAAGAATAGTTTGGCTGTGTCATCTTTGTAAGTCCCCTCTGAGCAGTTTTAGGTGATTACTCCTTTGCCCCCTTTTCATGTGACTGAACAGCAGCTCCTCTAGCCTCTTCTTGGTGGTTATGTACATCCTGGTAGTCTTGTCCTGGAACACATTTCCAAATCCCTCCTTAGCCAGGTTCTGTCCTGGATGAGACCTCATCAGCGTTAAATAGAGCGTAATAAAACTGACCCTTGATCAAAAGCCTTGATCCTTCAGCTCAGTGGGCATTTCGCCTTGTTCACAGTGAGTGTGCTCAGCTGCCTCAGCCTGCAGTGTACTGGAACTCCCTGGGTCCTCTTCAGCAGGGTGGTAGCCCAGCACATCACTCCCCATCAGTGCCATGATTCTGCTTGTCCTACCCAATGGCCAAACCCTGTGCATCTCCTGGCAAAGCCTCATAGACCAACTGGTGTCTTGAACCTCTGCTGTCTTCTAGATTTACACCCTGAGGTGTCTGAACCTCAAGATGTTTCTGGACTGAAGTGCATAGGCCACTCTTTCTCATTTAGTGTCATCTGCAAATTTGATGGGAGAGGAGGGGCTTTTATTGTCAACATCCAGGCCACTGATGAACATACTAAACAGCTTCAGCCCAACATCACAAAAACTAGACCCTTCTCATGCCTGGACTTCAAAAGGTCACACACATTTCACTCTGTTACCCACATCAGGGCCTGCAGAACAGCAGCACAACCTCACCATCCCCAGCAGGACAGTGCTCAGTTTTACCAAACACAGAGCTCTATTTCCCTGTTCCCCTTCTCCTCCTACTCAGCTCTCACCCTCTCAACAGTCTTTCTTATTGGACATCAAGGCCAAGGTTTGTGTCCAGCCTTACCAAGATTTTCTGCTGAGACTGCCATGGAGAGAGCATAGCATGATGGTGAGCATGGTCTCCTGTGAGAAGAACTAACATCCTGAGAAAAAGATGGACACTATTTGCCCTTAGGAAGTTAGGGTTACTGAAGTGCTTTGCCTCTCCTTTCAACAGACAGAAATTACTTCTTTTACATAAAACTCTTATTGTCTTGTACCTCCATTTAGTCTTCATGTCAAAGCTGGTCTCGTCAGTTTACAATATGACATAGTGCCAAGTTGTAATTACACTAACTGAAAACGAGGACAGTGATGTGGAGAATGGTTTAGCCAACTAGGCAGACCTATTCAGTCTACTATATGATTATGAGCTGGAAAACACTGACAGATAAATACCTTAAAGTAGAACTGTCTGCAGGCTATTTTTTTTCTACAGTTCACACAGACAGGTCTCAGCTAGTTTTAGAGTAGCCAGCTTGGCTACTGTAAATGTTGTAGTTGTGGGCGGATGCAGCTCAACACAGATTAGTCCCACAGGTATTCCTTCATCCCCTGCACGGGTCTTGCAAACCACACCAACTCCTCCACTGCCCTGGCTACACTGTCAGCAGTGCCTTGTGCAAAGCTGGCTGGTGGCTCCACGCCTGCACAGTGTGAAGGTGCCTCCTGCTCCTCAAGAGGAAAGATATGGTGTCCCATCAGTGCAATTTAGCATCCATTTTTGCTTAGGAATGTGCTCTGTAGAGGTGGTCACAAGGCAGCAACTTGGGCTATGGAGGTTATGAACAGCTGCCACTATTGACCTCACCAGACTCGCTGAAGATGTGGATAGCTGGTCTGCACAGCTCCTTCCTGTTCCCTCCTTTCACAGTTTCTTTTTTTATCCCTTCTTGCAAACACCCCTGTGGTGAAGCTACATTTCTTCCTGGTGCCACAGATATTTTAAACTTTGCTTATGCATACTGGGTTTTCATATTACTTACCTAAGAAGCAGAAGGATTAAAGGGACCACTTTATTTACTGCTACCCAAACACTCTACATCAGTAACAGCATCTTTATATATTCATACAGCTACCATTTAACTGCTCACAGACACTTCCTATGGTCTGTAGAATAGGGGTGTATTTTCTAAGACAACTGCCGCTGACAGGACAACAATCCTGGCAAAACTTATGGTATCATATTATGGCAAAAATTCATTACAAAGGTCCCTTTGTTATGAGCTAGTTTTGCTTTGAACTCAGTGTGTTGCAATGCTGAAAGACAGCACAACACTTCTCGGGATCTGTGATGTGATGTGCATTTCCCCACTTCTGTTTTAATTTTCCTGTTGTCCTGCAGGGAGATGTGCAGCCATCAGCATCTGAAGGGATGACCACAGTTATTTTTGATGTTGCAAAAGAACAAAAGAAACCATATTATGTTTTGTGATGTGAATAATAAATAGATAAGATAGTTGAAGGATATTTATTCAACACAGGAATTAAATTTCAGGGCTCCAAAAATAGGCATTAGTGGAAGTTTAAAAGCATACTTACCCAAGTGCTATTTTTACAGGGTTTTATTTGCTGAAATACCTTTGTTTTTACAGGAGATGACATTTAGCTGTGATGGGAGTACATTATATACTCTTTAATAGGTTATTCTAAAATTAATTAAGTGCTTAGGTATAAGGCATTTATCTAAGGGTCTGTCATGAAAGACCAGACTCTTATGGCAGTGTGCCTGCTTCATCTCAACAACATAAGAGCAGAGTCAGGACAATCGTCCACATGGTAGGAGCCTGCAGCCCTCAGTGGAGGAATGCTGTGCCATCATGTCCTGCCAGCATTTGGCCACATGAGCTTTGGGGCCTTGGCAGCAGCATGCTGTGAGCTGCCTGGATTAACCACCCCAGTGAGCGTCCTCCTGGGGCACAGTGGATCTGTAATTTCCATAAATGTCACCAGCTCACCCTGTCCTGATGCAGTGGGGGGGAAGGGTCATGACTGAAGAGGAAGATCCATGTCTTCTCCTGGTCCCTGCTGTGGTCCCAGGCTGCTGAGTCTGGCCAACATGGGGACACCAGGACAGAATCACAATAGGGGTGTAGAGGTGTAAACAGGGACAAACCCATTCATCTCCTGACTTCTGCTCCATGACAGTCATCTCCACCCCAGAACATGGCCTGTGAACCCTACTCCTTCACTGCAGACACAGTTGTCCATGGACATGGGGCTGGAAGAGTTGAGCTTGGAGCAGGGACTGATGCAGCTGCAGCAGCCACAGCTCTCTGGAGCAGGAGTGAAGGGGTCTGGCAGCAAGGACAGGACCCTGCACTGGCTCCTGTAACAAGTGGAACTACTGCTTCAAAAGACTGTGTAGACCACCACCAATTTTTAAGCAGCCTTCAAATTCGAGTTCATGGCTAGACTAGCTGAAAACACCCTTACAGCTGTTGGTCTTTCTAGCAGTTCCCAGTTTGCATACTGAAAACAGATCTGGACTTCATGCACCTCTTTCCTCCCACCTCTGCCCACCCTCTCTGCTGTTCCAGCATGCCAGGACAGGTGTCTGGCAGCTCCTTGCCTTCTGCTTGCATGTGAACCATAGAATCACAGAATACTAGGGGTTGGAAGGGACCTCTGGAGATCATTAGTCCAACCTTCTGCTAATGCAGGTTCACGAAGAGCAGGTGGCACAGGATCGCGCCTGGATTGGTTTTGAATGTCTCCAGGGACAGAGACTCCACAGCCTCTCTGGGCAGCCTGTGCCAGTGCTGTCACCCTCAAGGTAAAAAAAAGATTTTCCTCATGTTCAGATAGAACTTTCTGTGTTCCTGTTTGTGTCTGTTGCACCTTGTCCTGCTGCTGGGCACCACTGAAAAGAGTCTGGCCCCATCCTCTTGACAAGCAGCCTTGAGGTATTTATTATTATTGATAATGATAATATCCAGCCTGACCCTAACTCCAGGAATCCCTGGAGTCATGTCCTCCAGCCTTAGGGTATGTGCAAAGCACAGAGATATCAAGGGGTCTCCCATGGCAAAATCAGCACCCATATCTTCTCTGCCTGCATCACACTCCTTTTACCTTTGTAGACTCACCTACCTGCCCCACTCGATGACTTCCCTCTCCCTTGGCAGCTCCAAAGCCAGTGGTGTGGCTGGCTGATGCTCAGGTGTGAGTGGCAGGGCAGATCTTTTCAGCCTGGATGGGAGATGGCAGTAGCGTCAAGGACACAAGTAAGATGTAAGTTCGCTCAGGGGCAGCTTGAAGCTCACCTTTGTGCTTGTCTGGTCCTGCTATCTGGAGGGCAGAACCTGGACTGTCACGAAGAAGAAAGACCAGCAAGAGAAGACAGAAGATCCTGTCCTTTGTTTTTTGTCCTGAAAGAGGGCTAAATACCAACTCTTAATTATGTTTCAGCATTTTCCCTTTTAATGTTAATGCCGGTGCTAATTAAAGTACCGCTCAATTTATCTGAGACGAAATGGCCAGTCATTCTGGAGGTAAATAGATACAATCATTTTCATTTTCCCTGATTTACATTCACTTGCACACTATACTTGGTTGGCTTTCTGCCTCTTAAACACGCACTTTGAGGACAGAAGAAAATTTTGTTTAACAAATTACCTTTGAGTCACCCTTTTTTTTAAGAGGCCAGGCATACAGGTACCTTTCTGGACTTCTTTGTTATGGCATGATGCACAAAATAATACACAGTAATTTGATCCAGCAATTAAAACCAAGGCATGAATTACACTAACAACTATCACAGAGAGATAATTCATTCTCTCATAGTTACACTGGTACTGTAAATGAAGTGTCACAGGTGATTAAAAACCATTTAGAATGAGCCAAACCATCTCAGAAAAACATGTAAACATGCTGACAAGCACAGATGTCAAGCATTCCAGCTGCAGAGGGCCTGAGACCTCCTTCACAGTTTAATCCACATCAACAAGGGATTCTAGAATCACTGTGTGAGCAGGTTGTATCAGTATTCACTTTTATACTTCACCGGCGACTTCCTGTCAGCTTTTAAGAGTATCCTGAAACATGACATTGCGTGTCACCAGTTTAATGTCCCCTGTTGCTTCTGAGGTCTGAGGTCTTCTGAGATTAATGGTGAAGAGGAACTTCTCAAGTTAGAAAGTATGAGAAGTTTTCTGAAGTTTTGACCCATCTTCACACCTGACAGCCTTTATGCCGATTCTGACATTCCCTGTGGAAAAAAAAAAAAAAAGGGAAAAAAGAAAAATCCTAAATTATAGATTTTGCCCTGAATGCTTCCAAAATTTGATTTCTTAATGGGCTGTAATAGAGCAGGCTGATTTTTTTCCCTATCCTTAGAATGATGGATGGGAGAGGCCAGTACCAGCCATCATGGACAGCCTTATGCTATTAGTCAGTCACATCCATTGCATTAACTCGCAGTACAACAAACACAAGAACTTCATTTACTGGGAAAATTTACTGAAGGGTAGTGAATGAAGAGATAATGAGACAAAAGTCATGATTCATAAATGTATAGTGGAGCAGAAACAGAGCAGCCTTTATGGTCATGGCCTTGTCATACAACGTGTGAGTCCAACAGGTCTAGCAGGAATGATATGCCAATTTCCCAGCTATTTACACATCACTGTCATAAAAGCGTGTTTCAGAGGTAGACAGTAAGCACTGTCCTAAGAGAGTTGTTTTGAGAGTCATGAAATCACTCCTCGTGTGAAACACCAAGGTTAGATGGTCAATCTGTGCAGCCCAGTCATTCTGGCAGAGCAGGTCAGGTCCATGTCCTGGGGAACACCTTGCCAGCTGACTGGTGTGGTCTGTAGTGCATCTCAACCCCACAGGATGCGCACATGCTTCCTGTTTGTGGCTGGAGGCAGAGTGAGGGTTTCCTTCTCTGCACATGTGCCCACCCTGCTGCCGAGCAGCACATGGTACAGCTACTTGTGCTTCAGCTGACTAACTGCTCAGTGGAATTAGCCTTTATTCGTAGCCTGGTCTGTGCCTGTGCTGGGTTGGCTTCCTCCCTTTACCATTACCTTACTATTTTATTCCCATTATTTGGCCCTTCCTTTTGTAGCATCATTTTCTCAACAGAGATATCCTTTACATGTCAATAGAGAGGGTGGTGGCTAATTAGGAAATGTTCTTGTGGACCACATGGCTCAGTTAGATGCTAGGCTGGAAGGAGTGTGCCCTGTTAACAGTCTGCAGTGACTCAGCATCCCCACTACAGGACAACAAGGGCCCTGTTCTTGGTGGAAACAGTTGAAGAAAATTCTGCAAAATTCTTCTAACTCATAAAAATGAAACCAGTATTTCAGAAAAAAAAACGACTAGGAGGAGAGCTGCCTTAATTTTCACAGGTTTGCAGAACAGGAAGCATTTGTCACCCTGAGTAAGCTGTGAAAAGTATTTTTAACATGCTTAATTACAATTGGTATTCCTGCAGCACAGCTGAGTGCTAGAGCTGTCCAACTCTCTGAAAAGTGATTGTTACCACACTGGCACTGTGGGAGCCCTGTGGGGGCAACTGTAAGCCAGTTTCCAGCCCTCTTTCATCATTAAGCCATCATCAAATGCTAAGCTATCTGCTCTGCTTTAAGTGGCTGAGCACTAAGGATTTTATGAAAAACAACACTAAAAGCAGAAATAACTTGTTTTTTACAGTCAGCCTGATTGGGTTTCTGCTTAGTGATGATAAGAACACCATTACCTTTGTCATAACATGTTTATCACCGTCAGGTTGCAGTTATAAACCGCACATATACACATACACAGATATACACATATACAAACTCCACTTGACCTGTTCAGGGTGAGGAGCGCTTCTTATCTTCCAAACTCTTCAAATGAAACACTGACAACAATTTTAACTCCTTTGCCTTCATGGAATAATAGCTGTGCAGGGTTTAAGACTGTGCTGGATTCATAAACCGTCATGGAAATCTATCCCTTCGGGATTCATCCCTGTACTCATTATGATTCTAGGATATCTCTCTCAGCCATAACAAGGCAACTGTCAGTTGCTTCAGTCTCCACATTGCCCTTTTCTCACCACAGTGGTGTTTCCCTCACTCCCATGGTAAATACAATTGACCACAGAAATGAAGAGCTATGCATTCCTATCCTAGGCAGGGATTCCTTGGCACATACAGTTGGATCACCATAACCATTGGAAGATGGCTCTGAGGCTGAAAACTGTGTGCATGCATACATGTACCAGAGTGACACTAATCGTGGGTTAAGTAATGCTACAGGACAAGAGGGTCCGTTAGTGGCTGTATGGCCCCATGCTATCCCATCTGGGAGCCAGGCAGCTCCCTGGGTCTGCAGCAGCAGCATCCCAGAACGATGCTGCACTGACTGCACAAGCACCCCACTGTGTACAGGGACAACTCAGACCTCTCTGACACAGTGTTGTGCTGTGTGGCAGAGTTGCACATGGAACCACACTGTGCTAGAGCAGAGGTGGGTGTTTTCTGTGAAATAGGTTGAAGAAATTTACCTGGAGCTACTCTGACTGGGGATGCCTTGAGAGTGGAAAGGAGGTATGGATAACCAGGAACATTTCTTCCACGGGACAGCTAGTAAAATAGTTGCTGAATTAACTGACAAACTCACTGTTTTTCCTGGGCCAATCCTACCTTTCGGTGGGGTGTAGGACCACCTGGCAGCCTACCCCAGGTAAAAGGATGTTATGGACATCCTAGTCCAGTCTACCACAAGCCACCATGAATTTTTGCCTTCAAGTTGGGGTAGCTTCTGGTGTCAAAAGTACCCAACAAGGTCAGCCTGGACATTGATTCCATCCCACTCTCTGCCTGTTCCCCAGGTTTGGCATCATCATTACAGATTTTCTTTCCCCTTCAGACAGACTTTTTCTTATTTCAGTTTTAACAAGATTGTAAAGTACTAGAATTACTAAACATTGGACCAATTAAGAATTCTTTAACATCTATTAATCCACTCTATTCTTAAAACAAGAACTACTATACCGCAACATGACCAGATTATTATCTTTCTAGTACCTCTATAGCAGTTTTTGTACCATGCTTGTTTTCTACAGAAATTCAGTATGATATTCAAATAAGACCATGCCTCACAGTTACAAGTTTGCCACTACAATTAATTCATCTTGCACCATCCCCTGTCCTCATTACATTTTTATTATAAGAATTAATACATTTTGCCATTTGCTATTCTGGTTACAATCATGAAGAAGTCGTGAGAATGAATACATTTTGTACCACTTTGTCCTCGTTATAATTTTAAGATGTTCTCAAGAATGCATTAAATCAATGCCAGTTTTTACTCTTTATCCTGAGAAGGAAAATTAAAATAGTCATAAAACTCTAGCAGGCACTATTCTCTAGCTATTTTGTTATCAGTCTTGAAATTTTATCAAGAAGAACAATAATATTAAAATGTATAATTCTGCTTTAGAGAGAATACAGAAGGAATGAGTAAAATGGTGCAGATGACCCAGTTCTTGTCATCAAGGTCATAATCTCAAGTCCTGTTCAGATGTTATAATTATAAAGATGCAATTTTCATTAATTCACTGTTTCTCAAGTGGAGTAAAAATCACTGTTTCAAAATTAAGAGTAGAAATATTTGAGTTCTGCTATCCAGATTCCCCACAAATATTTACCATTTTGTGTTCATTATTAAATCCTGAAATAAAAATAAAACAAAATAAATAGAATATATTAAAAGAGCATTAGATGGTTTTAGTAACTGATATATACACACTCTATCATAAATCACCAGGAAGACAAACCTAGTGCAGTTGTCCTAGAATTTGATCATATTTCCATTAAATCAATTAAAACTCCCATGGATTTTTATTGGTGTTGGATCAAACCTGTGATTAGCATGTGGAAACCAAGTCCAGACCAGCTCAGAGGATTTTTCTTCAGTGGAGGAGGGACCTCTGCCAGGCACTGATCATGGTCACCTCTTCCCTGAGTACCTCTTTCTTTCACACTCATAGAGTAGCAATGCCTCAAGTCCTGATGGAGATTTGGGTTTTCTGAATCAATGTATTGGTATGGCTGAAGTTTAGTAGAAGAATGGAGTTTGAAAGCTTCCTAATGGATGAAACAGAAGCTCTGGATATCCTAATGGGTTGGGAGACTTCAGAGAAAACTCACATTATCACCATTGAAAAGCTGTGTGAGTGTGTTGCATCTCTGCTATCTGCTTCTTTCTCAGTAGTGCGACCAATAACACCAGTTTCTCAGTGCTAGGTGAGACATAAAATTAAGAAAAATTCCTTTATATTAGATCAAAAGACTAAAAATACTGTAAAATGGAGCTTAAAATTCCTTTCTTAATAATGTAGATCAGCAATAATTCAGCTCATGTTTATGCCAGGTCCACAATTGTAACAGCAGTCATTTCCTCCCCCACAATATAATGTAAGGAGAAAGATGAATTACATTATACAGCACACCAGGAAGTGCTATGTTGGTGGTGGGTATTTGATGGTCTTCCTCCATCTGTGGAGCTATTCTTTACATCCTGTTCTCAATCTTTTTTTAATTAGGACTGTATTCTCATAGCATATAGCTATGGAAAACATATGTTATTACATGCTATAATGCAACCTCCATCTCTGCCTTTCCTTGCCACATACTGTCTACTACAAGTGTACGTTAGATTCTGCCTCACCTTTGAGAGAAGAAAAGCATGAAGACTAGTTGCCTGGTTGCTCCAAAGATTAAATTGGACAAGAAATCCAAGTTTCAGTGCTTTGGAAATGAGTTCTCTCCCCTCAAAACACCAACCTGAGTATGGATGGCCTCAAAGAACAAGGAGATTCTTTTTCCGGCTGAAGGCTGCTTCTTTTGATCTGCTGTATTAGATCCTAACTCTGACTGCATATACACGGTTGGCATCTTTTTAACAGCAAATTATTGAACTAAAAATGGACTTATTTTCATGTAGTCCTCCAAGCATCTAGTTGCATCAAGAGAGGGACCTTTGTTTGGACAGACTGGAGATGTGTTTCCTGTGGCCAGGGATGCTCTTAATCTCCTCTGTGACTGGCTCAAGGCATTTGCCTGGACTGATACCCTATAAACTCTAAATCAACTTGTAAAAATAATGAAAGAAATGTCTCTTTGCATGTAGGTAGTATCAAATCCTCTATTTTTAACCTTTCAAACTATTAAAAAGAGTTACAGAGTTTCTAATGAGTGGCATTTACCATTTTAAATCGTTATAGCCTGAAATTGTACCTGGTTTCCTGTTATGCAATTGGAAAGATTTATAGACCCTGATTTTCAGTGCTCTCAGGATAAAAGGAAAAGCAGAGAGGGGGAACAACCAGAGAAAAATAACCAGGCATTGTCAGGGCCAGCAGAACACTACCAGCCTTCACCGTGCCTACCCACCCCATTCCTGGGCCACCACAGTCTCCAAGGAGGTTCCTGTTGCCTGGGGCTGACAGGGCATACCCAGGGCCAGCTCCAGTAGGCCAAAAGACACCCAGAGCAGCAAGAGATATCCAGTGCAGATCTTTTGCCCTTAGGATTCAAGGTGCTCTCTGTGCTGGTCCGAGAGCTAAGTGTGTGCCAAAGGCTTTGGCAGAACAGGACTTTGTTGTTGCCAATGGATGGGAAAATGTTTTAAATGAGTAAACATGTTCCATTTAGTTTTGCATGTTTGCTTGCTTTGATGGAAACCTTATTTTTTCTTAGATTTCTTCTGTAGACATTCACAGAATGCACTTTGGGTCAGCATGTAATTTATAAAGAATGGATGTGGCATGAAATTACAAGGTATTCTATTGAAAGTGATCCTGTTTGATCTCTGAGCATAAATAACAGTCTAGCTTGGTACCACAGAGTCTGGACTCTACACAGACTGCTTCACCCAGGGACTCTCTTCATCCTGTGACCCCATACATGAGCATTGGGAGATTGTCATGAACAATCACATCCTCACCACTTGACCTTGCTGCTCACCTTTTCCTCTGTGTTCTGTTCAGCTGATTCTTGGTTTTGGTTTAGTCTTACAATTAAAAAAAATATATTAGACTTCGTTGAAGGTGGTACTGATAGGAGCTATGAGAAAATCAAATGTAATCCTGAACCATTCATCAAGCTAATAGGATCCAAAGACAGAGCTAAAGCTTATTTTGATGAAGCCCAGGATACTGTTGGCTTTCTGGGCTGCAAGCGCACATTGCTGGCTTGTGTTGATCTTTTCACTAACCAACACCCCCAAGTCCTTCTCCTCACAGCTGTTCTCAATCCATTCTCTGTCCAGTCTGTATTTCTGCTTGGGTTTGCACTGATCAATGTGCAAGACCTTGCACAACAAAGATGTTAAACAACATCAGTCCCAATATCAACCCCTGAGGAATGCCACTCGTTGTTGACCACTTGGACAGCTAGTTATTGACCACAACCCTTTCAGTGTTACCATTCACCCAACTCCTTATCCACCAAGTGGTCCATCCATCAAATCCATGTCTCTCCATTTCAGAGACAAAGATGTCGTGCAGTACAGTGTCAAATGTTATGCACAAATCCAGATAAATGACATCAGCTGCTCTGCCCTTATCCACTAATGCTGTAACCCCATCATAGGACACCAAATTTGTCAGGCATGATTTGCCCTTAGTGAAGCCATGTTGTCTGTCACCAATCATGGCCTTATTTTCCTTCTGTCTTAGCATAGTTTCCAGAAGGATCTGTGCCATGATACTGTCAGGCACAGAGGTGAGACTGACTGGCCTGTAGTTTCCTGAGTCCTCTTTTTTTCTCTTTTTGAAAATGGGGTTTATGTTTCCCCTTTTCCAGTCACTGGGAACTTCACCAGAACACCACAACTTCTCAAAGATGATGGACAGTGGCTTAGCAACTTCATCCATGAGTTCCTTCAGGACCTGCAGGATGTATCTCACGAGGTTCCATGGACTTGTACACCAACAGGCTGGTCTCAAACCTGATCTTCCTCTACTGTGGGTGGTCCTTCATTCCTCCAGTCCCTACCTTTGCCTTCTGTGACTTGAGCAGTGTGGCTTGAGCACTTGCTGGAGAAGGCTGAGGCAAAACTCATTGAGTACCTCAGCCTTCTCCATATCCTGGTTAACCAGGTCTCCCATTTCCTTCTGGAGAGGGCCCACATTTTCCCCTGTCTTCTTTTTTGTCACCAGCATACCTAGAGAAGCTCTTCTTGTTGCTCTTTAAGTTCCTGGCCAGATTTAATTCTATCAGGGCTTTAGCTTTCCTAACATTATCCCCGGCTGCTCAGATAATTTCTCTGTATTCCTCCCAGGGTGCCTATCCTTGCTTCCACCCTTTGTAGGCTTTTGTCGTTGTTCGGGACTGACGCGACATACAAGGAATAGTGATCCAAAACAACTAACAGCTAACTGCATATATTTTACTGTTCTAACAAGTTCTTATATACCTTTAAGTAAGGGATATGTGCACAGGTATGATTGGTTCAACAAAAGATCAACAGTTCATGATTGAATAACTTTCTTTCTCAGCTGCAACTTCGATAAGCTTCTTCTTCTGGTGGTCTGCCAGCTCCTTAATCTTATTTTCTCCACTCTTCTCAGGACTCCACAGACTCTTCTCAAGAATCCCCAGGCTCTTCTCAGGTCTTCCCAGGCTCTTCAAGGGTACATGGTTATCTGCTCAGGGTCGATATCAAACTTACATTCCGATCCCTCGGACCAGCTGAGGTTTCCCACAGGCTTCCTTTTTGTGTTTGAGTTTGTCCAGACTCTCCTTGCTCAACCATGCAAGTCTGCTGTTATTTTTTTCCTGACTTCCTTTTTGTTGGAATGCAGTGCACCTGAGCTTGAAGGAGGTGATCCTTGAATGTTAACCAGCTTTCTTGGGCTCCCTTTCCCTCCAGGGCTTTATCTCATTGTACAGTATCAAACAGACCCCTGAAGAGGCCAAAGTTTGCTTTGTGATTAATATGTGATCACGGTTTTTGAAGTGCTTATTCACATGTAGGTTAGACTGTTGTCCTCATTAAGTCCTACTTCCATTTGATTTTTCAAACCAAAAAGATTACTTGATGAGGAAAATGGTCATGGAAAGAGGTATTTGAACACATAATTTTCATTCATATTTGGCATATGTTTCGTGTTATGACTACTTATTTCAACCTCTCTAAAACCTCTGTAGTTCTTTTCCTAGTCTGAAAATCTTGCCTAAGATGAATCCTGGGAAATCAGTTGATTTAATTATAGTAACCTGGTGTGCCCACAACAAAGTCATCTCATAAGTTCCTTTATACCCAGTCTATTCATGTTTTGGTTTTGCTAGTGACAGGATCCTTCTCTACCTTTAGCTTAGATTTCAGCAGAATTTTTGGGAGTCCATAAAAAGGGATGTTCTCAGAGCATGAGTTCTTAGAGCAAGTTTTTATTGAACTTCCTCTAGCATCGGATCTACTTGTATCTGCCACATCATGATTCAATTGCAAACTCAGTCACACAGTGTGACTGACAGACTGGAACAATCGCACCCCTCATCATCACCAGGTGATGGAGTTGCCCAAGATGGCTAAAAAAATGCCAGTGCCTGGGAGAAAATTCTTTTAAAGTGAGCAGCTCTGTACGTCGTAGGGAAGATGGGCCTCCCCTCACAGGGACTGGCTGGCACATCCAGCACAAGAGTTTTGTTACAGGGCCTGAAATTTGCACCTAATAAAATCCCCCACCCCCAGCCNTAGAAATGTGCCAAATTACCTGTCATCGCTAAACCGCCTTTTTAAAGGAAAGATAAATGCTCCCGCTGCCCAGTTTGTGTGGAACGCGAGTGCCCTCCCGTGGAGCCGGGCTGCTGCCGCCCCGGGGGAC
>VZRW01010968.1:10985-44196 GCA_013398125.1 Aegotheles bennettii | reverse complement strand
CGGCACCGAGCCCCTGGGCGTCCGCGCCGCTGCCTCAGCCCTACCCTGCACCTTCCCTGCCGGCCCAGCCCGGGCAGAGCACCCGGATCTCACTTTCGGTTCCAGCTAAAGGAATGAACCGGCCTCGGGAACCGCCGGTGCAGCTGGAGGGGCCGGTGGGTCGCGACCGGGGGACCGGGCTTTGCCTTCCAGCCCAGCGCGGAGCCGGGACCGGCGAGCAGCCACGGCAGAGAGCACAGCTGAGGGAGCGGCAGCCGGCGTCTGCTCTGCAGCTCGGAGCAGTCTGCTCCGACCTCTGAGCTCTGCAGCTCAGAAAGGACACCGCCGTGGGAGAAAAACTAATGAAATCTAAGGACCAGAAAAATGCCCGGTCTCAGAAGAAAGCATCTGGGAGCAGAACGAACTTTCTGGAGGACAGAAGGGGGGTGTGTGTGTGTGTCTGTGTTTTATTGTTAATAACAGCTGATGATGACTGATGAAATTCTCTTTCATTTACTGTTTGAGACCTCCTTCTTGGATTTTTCCTATCTTTTCTTCCCTTTTATCATGATCTCGGGCTCTCTCTTTGGAGATTTTAATTATCTTACCACACGCTCTTTCTGTATGAATAAATTATTTTATTTATAGCCATCTTTATAAAAGATACTTTGAAACCTGAACTAGCAGAAACTTCACAGCTCCAAGCCCCATTGCAGCCGGGAACACTTGACAGTGTACTTGCTGTTCTCCCTTCCCACACTAACCCACAGATCCTCATGTGACCAGGCTGCAGGGATAATAGCAAGGCAGGGCTGATACAAACCTCGTGTCTCTGAAAAAGTCATCACACCATGTCACAGAGCTTTGGCTTTTCAAACTCATCTGAGTAAAGGAGCAGCCCCCCCGGGTAATCTTGTAATTATCCACAGCTCAGCTATTGCAAAGCAGAGTGCAGCCTGAGCTCACTTAACAACTTTTCACTTACCTGGGATAAATATTTTAAATACAGTAAAGTCCCTAATATAAAAAGGAAAACATTTATTCTGGCTCTGTGACTGCACCAAGCAGGACTCTGGTCTGCACAGGCTCTTCTGCCTAAACTGTCAGCAGTCACCACGTACCTTCTGGTCACACATGAAACAACATGACCAGCATCTGTCCTGCTTGCTTTCTTCTCTTGTACTGTGGAAGAAGCAACTCTGTGACTTTGCGCCACTGGCACCTTGCTGAACCATCTAGCAGATTCTTCACCTGATGCCTTCTCACGTCTTCATTTTTAATAGACAACTGCTAACCGTCTCAGAGTGTGGCTGACTTTAAAATACCTGCCATGCAAAGCTAAAATCTACTATCATTACCATCATCATAGCAGCTTACCTTTCCATGGCACCTGTCAAACCAGAGCAAGCCAGTGAAAGAGCACCCAAATGCTACCTCCTTGGGGTTGAAAAGTGACTGATGCTGCACTGCATGCTATATGACTGGGTGAGAAATGGCATTGGGACAAGGACACAGAGACCAATTACTCTAAGAAAAATATCTAGTGTGTGGACTGGGAAGATCACAGAATGCAGAATGGTCTTATCCCAAAGATGCTGTCACATTATGGTCCTTGCTTGCTTCAGGAGATGATGTTCTCAGATGCTCTTAGAGAGAAACCCAGTTCTCTGGGCTTTGGTATAAAGGCACAGTCATCCCATCTGTGGCTGTTCACTCTTCCCATGCTGCCAGCTTCACTGTTGATGAGCTAAAAGGCATAGCAAACAGGTATGGGGTGCTTGTGTCCAGGTATGCGCGTGTGTGTGCATGTACACTTTCTCCTCCTGTACTCGCCACTGATGAGGCCACACCTTGTATATTGTGTTCAGTTCTGGGCCCCTATTATAAGAACGATATTGAGTTGCTGGATTGGGTCCAGAGAAGGACAACGAATCTGGTGAAGGACCCAAAGCACATGTCTTGCGAGGAACGAGTGTGGGAACTGGAGTTGTTTAGTCTGAAGAAGAGAAGGCTCAGGGGGACTTCATTGCTCGCTACAACTACCTCAAAGGAAGTTGGAGTGAGGAGGTGGCTGAACTCTTCTCCAAAGTAACAAGTGATAGAACAAGAGGTAACGGCCTCAAACTGCACCAGAGGAGGTTTAGACTGGATGTTTGGAAAATTTTTTTCACTGTAAGGGTTGTCAGGTATTGGAACAGACTTCCCAGGGAAGTGGTGGAGTCACCATACCTGGAAGCATTCAAAAAACGTGCAGATGAAGCCTTTAGTGACACAGTTTAGTGGTGGACTTGTCAGTCCTAGGGTAACAGTTGTACTTGATGACCCTAGAGGTCTTTTCCTACTTAGCTGATTCTGTGATTCTGTGTGTGTGCATGTGTGAGGGGCACTCGCAGGCTGTGGGATATCTCCAGTCGGTCTTAGCAGATACATCCACAGTTGTGATTCAACACTTGGCAGCCCATGAAACCATTTGTTGCATGGTCTCTCTCTGTACCAAAGTACTTTGTCTTTCCAAGTATTACAACATTTACCACACTGTCTAAATATATCCTGTGACTAAAGTGATGACAGTATTTTCCCTGTGTGCCCACCCTGCCTACAGGAAGGAGCTGTGGGGTAGCTGAAAGAGGCATGGTGAGGATGAGGGTGCAGCCATGGGAGAGCTTGCACAACAGTTGCCTTGAGCATTAAATCACACAAAGTTTGTAGTTATTTTTCTTGGCTGTGACATGCAAAGATGCAACTGTTTTGGCTTTGTACAAGAGGGCAGGAACAGAAGCAGGAAGGACCTCATTATGGGAGACTTTCACCACAATTCACACCATCGCTGAGTCTAGTAGGTCAGTCAGAGCCTGAGTTGATCCACTTTGCAAGCAGAACCTGAGGCTCAGAGTGCCTTGAGACACACAGACCAGACTAAACAGCTGACCTTGACCCAAACTGGCTGCAAAGGATGGCATGTGTCCTTTCAGTGTTTTTTCCCCTTGGTTGGGAGTACCTAGGTGGGGAAAGCTTGCAGTGCCACCTGCAGCAGGCACTCATTCAGCGATTTGATTTTTTGTGTGGCATGCCATGCACTTGCAGCAGCATAAGTCACAATTTCCACTGCAAGTTATTAAATAATAATAAGTGCATCATGGTCCCAAGGCACTTGAGCAAGTGCAGCACCTACAAGGCCCTCTGTCTCCCTGTGCCCCAGTTACCTGCTGCAGAGGGAGCTCTGGCAGGGAAAAATGGGCAGCAATAAAAAGCAGGTACTCGTCATGTGTGAGGCAAGCCAGTGATTTTGTCACTGAAACATCAGTTCTGGCTTTAGCCCTCAGTATCTGAAAAGGAGAAGGAAATGGCACAACAGGACAAAGCAGAAGATGAGTAAATGTTATGCTTCAGCTGAACACGTGTAATTGCTTCCTATGCTCCCTCCTCCCTCCATCTTCATCCTCTTCTTCCCTCAGCTTGGAAGCAAGTCTGGGAAGGTGAGGAGCACAAGCTCTGCTCCCATTTATATAAATAAGAGCAAACAATGAGGTGCCTGGATGGGTATTTCCCACATCTCTGGTAAAGGGTTCACAGTGGTTTGCCTCCCTTAAGAGCTGGTGTTGGTAGTTAACCAGGATTCTCCCTGCAGATGAAGGTACAGGACTGGGTCTGGCTCTGTCCTTAATCATCTGGCACATTTTCAGCTCATACTAGTCCTGGAAAACACACATGAAGAAAACAGTAAGGTCAATATTTGCACACTTCAGTGTCAGTGACGGAGAAAAAGCAGTATCAGGAAACACATACACTTCAAAGAAAGATTAGGTAGCATATGGATATTAGACTATATAGGATGGCCACAACCACTGATGATCAACATGTTTTAAAGAATGCTAAACCAGGCCTGCTTACAGGCCTCACTGCTGGTGAGTGGGGTCTCTCATATCACATACAGATCCCTTAGGTAAAAGGTTTCTACTGTTCCTCCTGAAAACCTGATATCAGCCTAATTAAAGATGGAGTCTGAGCCTAGATGGATCTTGAGCCTGATTGAACATGGCAGATCCTTGTTTGGCAATACCAGATCTCCCAGGCCTGTGGAGGCAGAGCAGATGAAATAGAAAAAAATGTAGATGAAAATATCAGAGCAGCTTTAGGCAGTGAAGTGAGGATAGACACCAGTAACTAGGAAGGGTAGCCAGGAGTGTCCTGACCATGGTGAGAATGTACACAGCCACCAGCTGAGGGTTTCCAGCCTCCAGACATCCATCAGGTGCTCAACAAGACTGCACCATAGGGAATAACCCCTTCAACACACTGAAGGTCCCCACAGCTGCTGTGGTGGTGGATGTGAGCTGTCAACTCTACAAAACTTTCACACTGGAGCCATTTCATTGCAAAACAGGGCAGCTTTTAAGAGATTTACACTCCTTTTGGACTAAGTGGGAGTGGCCTCCTTTGCTTCTGTGAGATGCCACGTCTTCTTTGCCACTATGGGATGGTCTAGGTGGAGCAAGAAAATCATGGCGTGGCAGGAAATGCAGCTCCTGTTGATGCCCATTACTCTTGCGCCCCTCCCTACAGGAGCTGAGAGTTTCTTTTGTGCAGCACAGTGCTACTGAATGTGGAGAGATCAAATTCAGTGTAAATCTGTCCCATCATTTGGGGATCATTTTTTCAGCCCATTTTTTGATACCAGACACATGAACTAATCCAATTACCTGTGAAAAGATTTGTGGTACCCAGAGCTATTTCAATACTGATGTGCTTCTGTTCCTTCCTGCAAAACATGTCAAAGCAATTTATCTACACATTTGAATAAGTCATATATGCAATCACTCTCCTTCAGGGAGAAATTTAATTTCTTCTGCAGAAGGTTTGCTGTTGCTAGACAGACGTGCGTAAGTCACAGTTAATTGCATAGCTATAGCTGAACTTTTCTTTTTAAAGCTAGAGAAGCTGTCAGAAAATATCCCTTGATTCCCTAACTGGAGCCAAGATTTGGTAACCACAGATATTAAAATTAAACCATTAAAGAAGACTTCTTCAAATAGTTCATTTCTTTGGATTTGTTGTTTCTCCTACAAGTTGTCTCTTCCCTGTTCTTGCATAGCCAAATTGCTCTCATTAGGACTACCTTTGTGGAAGTCACATTAAGCAAAGCTCCTACTCCTCCCTCTTGTCTGCGTAGACTTTGCTCAGAGGAGCAAGCAGAACAAGCACATTATTCTGCAGAGGAATTATATAAACACGGAGGCCACCTCAGTGTCAGAGTAGGAATTAAAACCATAGTTTCACATAGCATGTGCTGCCTCCACTGAAAGGAAGGAAGGGTGCCAGGTTCCTGACCTTGCTGAGTAAGTTCACAGTTACAACCCTGGTGTAGGCTGACAGCAGGTGAAATGTGATGTCAGCAGGTCTTAAAAAACGAACTGGAGGAGTTTAATGGGATGTGGACTAGGGCAAGCAGCTATGACAAATGGCATTCCCCACTGGTCCCTGAAGAATGATGTCTCTTGAGGGGAATCTGGGCAATGATGGGTCTCAAAGTCTCTCTGGCAGCCAGACAGCAAGGGTCAGACCAGTGAAGAAACATGGGAAAAGGAGCAATTAATGAGTGTAGTTCCTGTGTAGCTGAGTTTGATTATTAACTATAGCAATTGCACTACACCTGGCTTTTCCAGTCTCCTCATGGCCTCACTTCCCTAATTGAGAGCTTGATCTTGCAATCACTACTCAGGCTTGGCACTTACTGCCACAACTCCTCTTTCTTCCCAGCCACTCAGTTGTCCCCAGGTGCAGTTTCTTGACAGACACCATGTCTGGCTTGAGCAGGCAACATGTCTGATAACTGATACCAGCATCCACCTAGAGTCGCTGCGAGCTGGTGTACACTCTGGTATGGGCTGTGACAGACTAGTGCTGGGCTGAATCAGGGAAACATGGCAGTATCAATCAGTCGTAAACAAATATGGCAAGACAGGATTGTCTGGGGTATAAGTAATTCAGATGTCTTCTTAACACCAAAATCAGCATACACAGGTAGCTCTTCTTCATTTCCTTCTCTGCCTAGGGCAGGTATAAAAATCTTTTCTTGTCATACCACTGGGGAGATGGGTGTAGGGATATGATGCAGGACTCACTGCTATGGATCCCCATCACAAGGGCATTGCCCTGTTACACTTCAGAGCAGTTTCTTAGCTTAGGATTTGCTGGGCTGCCCTAGAAACTGGATGCCCTGTACTTCAGACTCTGGGCCTTAAGTCATGTAAGATGATACCCTATGTTCTGCTATGTTCATTTCATGTGGGAAATACCATAAAGGAAACACCCCTATGTATTTCTGTGGCTTCAGTCCTTTCGGTGCAGGGATAATAATTAGTCTCCTGAAGTCACATTGACAGTTTGCTGGACTGACTGCATCTCTGTTCCATGCAGCAACTGAAAGCATGAATTTTATTACCAGAGGTCCCCTCACTGACTTTCCTAGTAGCACCTCTTGTTACATACATTTCTTTGTTTAATCCAGCATACCCTGCAGCGAGTGGAAGACATCAGAGTGAGCTCTGGATTGGCTCTCTAGATACAGGAGCAAGATGATAGGGATGGTCTTCAGGATGCTGGAGTAGAAAATGTCAAGGTACCAACTCATGTGCTTTCCTTTCTAAGCACAAGTATTTTCTCAGAGCCGTGCTGGCAGATCACAGATCTTGCAAATGCAGGAAGTGACAAAAGTGTTCAGTGCTGTCCTTCCATAAAAGACTGGGCAAACTGATGCTACAGAAAGGGCTCAGTCTCAGTTTGTTCCAGCGTCCCATGGCTGCTGGCTATTACACATGACATCAGTCACTGAAACTCACTTTGGTTCATCAGCATCTGCTTGAGTCACATAACATCTGTACAGTGCTTCTTGTACATGTGATGGTGTTCAGAAACATTAAGCCCCTGCTCTGACAGCTGCTCTTTCCACATTCAGAGGAAAAATGAGAGGAGGAAGAAAAAAAACAGAGTCAACAACGGTTGGCAGCTGTTGGCAGAATTTAACCCTCAACATTTTTCATGGCATGGGGATGGGGATCATCATGGACCTCACTTTCTCACTTCATCAATCTGCATCCCCAAGAGACCAAAAGGAGAGACTGACCCCTGCCAGGTACGTTCCCTCTCCTGCCTCCCTGCCTTCCTCTGCTCTAAATTGATGCTACTCCAGTGTATAACACTGTGTTCACTTGCAGTTCAGGGTCATTGTAGGGGTATGAATGCATTCAGAGGAGGGCAACAAAGCTGGTGAAAGGTGTGGAAGGCATGTCCTGTGAGGAGCAGCTGAGGACTCTGGGTTTCTCTAGTTTGGAGAAAAGGAGGCTGAGGGGTGACTTCGTTGCTCTCTAAAGCTTTCTGAGAGGGGCAAGTGGAGAAGAAGATGCTGAAACCCTTCTCTCTGGTACTCCATGGTAGGTTATGTGGGAATGGTTCAAATCTGTGACATAGGAGGTTTCGACTGGACATTAGGAAGCATTTCTTTACCAAGAGGGTGGTCAAACATTGGAACAGGCTTCCTAGAGAGGCTATCTATGTACCAGGTGTTTAAGAAGCATTTGGGCAGTGCCCTTAATAACATGCTTTAACTTCTAGTCAGCCCTGAATTGGTTCAGCAGTTGGACTAGATGATGACTGCAGGTCCCTTCCAGCTGAAATATCTATTCTATTCTATTCTATTCTATTCTATTCTATTCTATTCTATTCTATTCTATTCTATTCTATGCGGTTCGGTTCGGTTCGGTTCGGTTCGGTTCGGTTCTACATTATAGAAGCACTGAAAAAAGACTGACCCAAAAAACATTGTTTTGAACATGCATGGAGTTCCAATTTAAAACTTCAATGATCATGTAGAAACAACATAAAACTGAAAAGCTAACTACTCTAAACAAGACCCAGTTCTGCACAGTTATAGATGATCCAAAATCAGAAAACACTATACAGGTCCCTCCAAACCAGGTGCATACAAAATTAGATCAATTACCTGTTCTTTAGTCCGCCTAATCCAGACTTTTAACTTGATATTCCCCACTCATGCATGAGAAGAAAACCAGGATCTTCTGTCCAATAATCCTAAAATTTTAGCAGCACATCTAACACCACCTGACAAACTCTAGCCTTATGTTAATAAGTCAAAATCCAAATGAGTAGAACAAAAGTTAAAACCTTAGTTCTCCTAGCATTTTGACTCAAAGTCTTTGTATTAATACAAAAAGCCCATGCAGAGTTTCCACTTCGGTGTTTTTTATGACTTTGTACATGCCTCTGTACCTGTTATTGTCTCTCATTAAGTACAGAAGAACTTGCTTTTCCATGCTGAATCACAGGATTCATTTCCAGGAAACATTTTCCATGTTATTACAGCCCACAAGAATAGTGTGGGAACTTTATGAATAGCAGCAGCTAGCTGAGATTAAACTGTCGGTTTGGGATTTTTTTCTAAACCATCTACTAATTTTTTGGATGATTGTGCTCTGAAATAATCATTTAATCATATGGCATACCAGTAAAACTCTAGAAAATAAGTAATTTATAATCAATATTAAGATAAATAATATAGGCAGCCAACCTAATGAATTGTTTGGACAAAAGTAGATATTAACCACCAGAGAACAACAAATGTTACTACTTAAATATCAAGGGTTGCTGCAAATGCAATTTTCAGACATTTTATTGCTTTTATATACTGATGAACAGTATTTACAGGATTGATATTCCCAAAACCCCATCACTACTATCACCCACTGCTTGGAGCTGGAACAGTGAAAAAATATGTAGAAACAATACACATCTGAACCTCAAAACAATTAAATTGCATGTAAATTATGATGCTTCAGGAATTAATCACTCCAACGGGTGGCTGGTAGCTTGTTAATAAGAGTGAAGCAGACATTTGTCTTTTTTTTTAATCCCATACCTTGAAGACTACAGGAATGCCAAGGGACCACCAAAAATGAGGCTGCAGCAGCAGCAGAGATCTGATTATAAACTAGTGATTAAAATTATCTTAAACACCAGAGACAATCAAATTGGGGCAATTACAATCTGATTTTTCACCTTTCCTTACTCTCTGTCCTGCTATGGCCTCAAATCTACACAGCATCAGACAAAGGGGGATTTCAATGTGGACCCTGACTTCACAGGTTGTCTCACAGTTGAGATAACAGCCACACTAACAGCCACAGAGACTTCGCACTGAGAGGTTTGGAGGGCAAACCCTTGTTTACTAAGGCAGCTCTTGGATCCCAGGAAGCAAAACCTCATCTTGCTCTCAGCCAAACATTTCAAAGTCAGCCTTTTTTTAAAGGGCCTTGAAGACAAACTCCCTTTAAATATACCCTTGGGACTGAGAGGATAAGGTGCTGGGAGCCTACAGAAATGTTCACTCTGTTATGCACATACGCACCCACTCATTACAATACAGTGACTTGTTTACACCTGATTATCACATAGAGAACATGTTAAAAGTCATTCCAGGCCTTCGGGCCATGTGGTACCTTATCGAGGGCCACAGGACCTGTCTTGCATGGGGGAACGCAGCAGAAAGCCTTAAACCAGCAAAGTCTAAGCTACCTCCAGAAGCAACATAAAACCATTACCATGGCAGTGAGGAGCTAATTAGTAAATTAGCATATTGATACTGCTGTAATTCTTCTAGGATCCTATCTATTACCTTCACTGATCATGGTTCTGTCCTCTGCAATTTACTATGGGATACTATGGGTGTCTGTTCTCTCTGACTGGAGGTAGCATGGCTGTGTATTCTAGCTTCAGGCTCTGGTATGGTGTGGCTGTGCATCCCAGCTTTCTGCCCTGCACTGGGGTCACGCTTAATTTCCAAATTTGAAGATTCAGAACTTTACTGATGCTGTGAAATAAGTAAATCAATACCCATCGTCTAAATTAAAGATCGTGAGCAAAGTGGGACCAAACAAAATTTCAATAAATAACATACCAAAAATATATTAATAAATAATGTACTTCTGCAAATCCCATCTTGCAAGATAGCTCTTCTATCTACTTAAATGACAGCTAGCAGATAAATATTACTGTAACAGTTTCTCTCACACCACAATGGATGTGGTTATTAGAGCTTTCATTTAGTCAGCACTCCCAAAGGAACCTCTTAGAAAATACAGATTTTATAGGTATTAAGGCCATATTCAGAAAGACCAAACAGTGATGTACAGTTAGCAGTGCTGTGCCACTGAGGGCAGGCTCCCACAGGCCCTGAGTTCTGTCAACGGCTGCCGATGGAGTGCAATTGACTGACCCAGGTCCCATGGCTGAGGAGGAGAGCTGCAATGCTGACCTGACAGGATGTCAGGGGCCTTGGCAAATTGCAGACGATGCTGGGAATATCAGAGGCACTCTATGCAAACAGTGAAAGATCCAGTTGTGTCTACTTACTCCACTGGGAAGCTGGAATGAGTCAAAAAGGAATAGGATGGGTGGATAGTTGAGGATAAAGGGGATAGAAAGAATTTTCTACATAGGTTTCTAATCTGGGCTAATAAATAATCCATCACTTTTCATCTCTTTTGTCTTTCCCTTGCTGAGCTTTACAATGACAAGAGGTGGAACAGTAGGTGCTAAAACATTTTCTGGAGATTTCCTTTGTGCAGAAGATACTTAAGCCTGCCTTGAAAGTCATAGAGTGAGTTCCTAAAAACCCCACACTTTCGTGATGTATCTGTAAGATAACCAACAGGCATTTTCTGCTGCACAAGAAGTATCCTCTTTCCCTTTTGTCAGCTCCTCCTGCATCTCTGATCTTCAGTCCTACACATCTCTTGGCTTAGTTTATAAATCAGGATATGACATTTCTGACTGGAGAAAACAGAATATCTGACCACTGTATCATGTTGCCTGCTTGGCTGAAGGGCATTTGTGTTGGAGTAAAGCTCAGAGCATTTTGAAAATGTAAACACAGAGATCACTCTATTAAAATTATATGTGCACTCTAAACTAATACATAGTTCTTGGTTGCATGTTATGCAGTAAGGCATTTAAAGGGGTTATCATGATGATATATAAATGGCAACAAGGCCAAGATTAAAGGGTAAGATATTCCATTAGGGCTGTTTGTTATTGCAAAAAAAAATATTACCTTCCACTCAGAAAATGCTTCAAAATATAATTATTGAGCCTCTTCCTTACGGCTATATCAAATACTGGAAGAGGATTCTCTGCTTACATGGATTTAGTCTAATGAATTGCCTAATCTATTCAAGAAAATATGTTTTTATATATAACTTTTGAACATAACACCTTAATTAACATCAAGAATGCCTGTGGACTGAAAACAAAGCCGGTTAGTGAGTCTTGAAATTACATTCAGAGCCAATTGCATTGGCGTTAGCATTCCTAAACTGAAGTTAGTATCTAGGTCCTGGATTATGTGCAGTACTACATGTAGCAGGAAGTCAAATATGGAATAAAAAGCTTGGGGTATTGCATTATCCAGGAGCACACTCTGCAAATGACAGGGCAAACCTCACCTCCATGACATGGTAACTCTCCTCCCTCTCCTTTTCTTCCCACTGGGCCAGGGAGGAAATCAGGGTGGAAGGGGGAGAGGCAAGGGTGGCCTGAGGATGAGGACACACATATTTCCACAACCTTGTGAAAGTTACTTCAAGAATAAGGGGTGAGGGCAATAATCCTTCAACTAAACTCTCAAAAATATCCACAAATTTTTTTAAAAAATTAGATTCTGTGGGGCTTGTTTCAGTTTCTGCATTTTTAGAATCACATCTCTGTGTCAAGTGTTGAAGGTTAAGCATCAAATTTGCATCTTTTTATAAAGATTTTTTAAATGAACACTGAGCTTTTCACCTTCTCTTAGGAGTCAGAGTTCTAGGAAACATTTCAGACATCCCATGGCAAGTGATAAATTCAGATCAGTTGACATCACTGCTATCACCAGCACTACTTCCAAGACCAGCTTTGCCAGCCCATCACTGGGCCAGGGTCTGGGTTGGGAGCAAAAAGCCACACAGCCACAGATTGCATGTAGCATGTTGTCCTCAGGTCTTCCAGGAGACTCCCTGCCATTTATCCTGATCATCTATCTCTCTGGAGACCCAGGTGCTTGCTGATGCTCTCCTGTGTGTCCAAAATCAACTGACCTAAAAAACTTAAAGCTATAGCCTTGATTAGGTCTGTAGATTTTGCCTCGGGAAGGTGTGATCTTCACCATCAAATGCAATTGAAATTATCCGTGTGTTTCTGTTCAAAGGATTATGGCTTTCTCTCTCTCTGCACACATAGAGAGAGTGACCAGCAATGGATCCATGCTTTGGGGTTTCTTTTCTGAATGAAGATATGATATTGTAATGAGAGGATTCAAAGCCCCCAGGAAGGAAATAAAATCAATGTAAAAGAATACAAATCCAGACCACTCACAAAGATCTCACTCTCACAGACAATACAAGCAAATTTTCCACTGGAGGCAGTCCAGAATGTTCTGCACAAGGTGACACAGGGGACTCTCACTTCAGTGATGGGAAAGGGATCACCTGGCACCTCCTGGGGTCACCATCTTTGTCTTGGAGAAGACAAGTGGCCAGGCACAGCCCTACTTGTCTTCCACTTCCCTATTATCTCTTCCATCCTTTCAGGATTAATAAGCACTTCTAAATGCTAACACCCCCCTACTTCTCCAGGTCATCAGCATCTCTGCACTGTATTTTCTTTCTAAAGAGCAAGTTTCCTCCTCAGAAAAGGGCAACGATTATTCTTTGTCCCAGAAAAAATTACATGTTTGTTTTTTTCAAGTGGCTGTTAAATCCTCAGATTATTTTCACACCATTTATTTATCAAGATTTAACACACAGCCCTTCCTGCTGGAGAGGGTAAAGTCAGCTTTGGCTGCTTTTACTAGCTACTTTTCTAGAGAAACTCTGGCCAATGCATTTCAGATACCAATATTTCCCCTTTCATTTGTCCTCTGTGCTCCACCTCCAGCATTCTAAGTGCCAACTTTTACATTTTTCCCTTTTCTTCAAAAGGGCAAGATACCAAATTCACTGCTGACGTAAGTAGGTGCTGCTCTAATTAAGTCAATGGGGTTACACCTGCCTGTGTCAGCAGTGAATTTGGCTCGACATCCCTAGTGAGCAAAATGTCACATTACCTTTGCTGAGCAGGACATTTCAAATAAAACATTAACAAAAACAATTAACTTTAAGCCATTAATCCCACTGAAGCTACTTTCAACCTCCCAGGGATTGAAGTCAATTCCCAGTAAATGTCTTTAGCTTAATAGATTGTGATGCTTTGGTATGAAATATATTATTGAATGACTTTGAATTAAGCAGCATCAGGTTGTATTTCTACATATAAATTATACTTTAGCACACATCTGACAACTTTTAACTGTAATACTTGCAAGAATATTAGCAATGAAGAATATCATACAGAACATTGCTTTGTATAACACCTATGAATTTTGCAAGTGTATTATGTATGGCTCTAATATTACACTCAGATATAACATACTTACGTATTTCATTAGCATCCTATTTTGCATCAACAAAGGTGGAAGATTTATAAATAGTGTGGTTCTCTAATTCATTCCCTTTGGCACAAAACAGGTAGTAGCAAATCTGAATGCCTGAGAGGTGAGAATGCAGTCTTGCTGCCATCACTTTCTTTAACACTACAGAAGAAAAGGAGTCAACATACTATCTAAAGAATCTGAAAAGTTCAGCTCCTTACTAGACTTCCCTGAACTAGTAGGTCACAGCCAGGTGCATGTTGACCAGTAACTCCACTATTGCACTCTTGGGTGGCCTTTTGCTTTGCTTTGTAAAACCTGGGTGGGGTGCATGGGCTTCCACTTCAGAAAAAGGATAGTATTACCAAATTCTTGTAGGTCAAACCCCAGTGTAGGCAGCCAGAAGGAAATGCTGGAGACAGAGATGAGTGTTGAATCCTGTGTTTAGGACTGTCATGTTCTCTGCCTTGCGTGGAGCGATTCTTCCCATTCAGGACCTGCAGCCCTAAACCTGCCCTGGGAGTTAAATACCTTAAACTCTTGCTTCTAAAGTCCAAGGAAGTGACAATCATTTTATCTATCAGAAAGCCATAAGAGAAGGAGGGGAGCCATGAACCCCATCTTCCAATTCCTCTCTGGGTGCTCCACAGGGCAGAGAAATGAAGTTGAGTTCTTACATCCACCCAGTGGGACATTTGTTCTCCCACCCTGCTCACGGGTGCATGGGCTAAACACTACATTTTAAAGTAATCTCTTCCTTTCCTATTGAATATTTACTTACCACATGCAGACTGTAGCAGCCACAGCAGGAGATGTGAAGGGAAAAACCCTTCCTTTACTCCAGACTCCTCCTTGGTGTGCTGGTCACTTGTCTTTTTTGGGAGCAGGAGAGAAAACCCAACTCACAGAAAAGAGAACTAAATACAGGTCACTCACCACTTAGGTGGCTGCTGTAACTAAAAATCTCAATATTTTAATCAGTGTGTCCTCTCGAATGTAAGAACAGCTCCCCAGCTCCAGTATGTAGCCTTTCCTGCCAGCACAAACATTTGCTCATTGCCTAATGTGGGCAAAGTTGGAGTCAAGGGGAATAAAGTTCTGCAGGAGCAGAACACTAACAAAATACTTCCAAAAAATACCAGGTACAAGTTGTATTTGGCCATCAGGTGAAAAAATATTGACCCAAACTTGCACTGCCTCATCCATTTTTAATCATCATTTTCCCAAGGAGGAAAGACCCTGGCTGCCTTGAGGTCCTTTCTCATGTATCCAGAAAGGTATGCAGTGACAAAGGAGGTTTATATATGCCAGGTAGCAGGCGGGGCAGCAGAACTGCCTGGCTAACTTCTGTGCTTCAGGATGCAAACATATTTGCCTCCTGAAAAGATACCTGAATATTATAATCTCCAATAATGAATATTTGCCCCAATTTTACCATCCCTTAACCATTCCCTGAGTTCTGCTCTGTATCAAATAATATCAAATACCTTGCAAATGGCAAGGATATTATCAAAATGTAACTCCTGTAGCATAGTAGAAAATACATTTTGCATCAACTCTTCCCATTTGAGAAGCAACTGTCATTCCTGGTCCTTGCAATGAGAGTTCACACAGTGAAGTTAACCAAGCGTGAGTGGAAGTGTGTGATTTAATCTCACAGTACACCTTGAAATGAAGCAACACACTACATAACCATCCTGCTTGAAATCCTGGACTATTAGAGTTTTCAATAGCTGTATGTATTCTGCTGGGACCTACCCAGATTTGTTTTGTTTTGTTTTGTTTTAACAATTATTTCTGACATTTTACTTACCAGATTTCATGCTTATTCAGAGAACAGATTAAATAGTCAGATTCCATTGGAAGTGCTACTGGGGATTGTAAAACTCTAAAACCTGAGCACTGCTCTGGCCTGGACCCTAAATGTTTTACACAGGCAAAAACTCATGATGAATTCAATGAAGGTTTTTGCTGGTATGAAGTATTTGAGACCAGACGCAAAATCTGCCTTTTAAATTCAGGGCCACTGTGCTCCACTGAGTCCCTGAGGTGGGTGGGGGAAGACACCTGGAACCCTACATGGCAACGTCACCTCCTGGGCACCAGGCTGGAAATGGAATTAGAGGAGGGAGAGGAGTGCTTGGTCTTAGTCCAATCCTGACATGCACTCGTGACCAGGGGCCATGGCCCGAGAAACGCTCCAAGATGCCACAGTTCCCATGCAGCGTGACAGCACAGCTCTGCCTGGTTAAATCAATGAACATTCTGCAATTGATTTCCAGGGTAGCTGCAACAGATCGTATGGTTTCACTCATCAATCGCTGGAGTACTCATCTCATTTTAAGCACATTAGTGTGCTTAAAATTAGGTACAGTTCAGATATTTAAAATGAGTTATGTTCTAAGGTATTTTGATGAATTGAGGCCTTAATGAACACTCTTAATTAAGGTGTGATCCTCTGAGATTTGGAACTTTTTCAAATCTCACACTTCGTTATACAGTTGCTTGAATTCGGCAGAAGTCCTTGTTACCATCAGAAGGAGAAGTCACCTCCCCCTTTGCTGATCCTTACCATGTCCCTGGTTCTGGAACCTGCACTCAGATGGCTGTGCATTGTACCTGATCATGATTGCACAGTTAGATCAGTTCCCTGCATGGTGCTAGGCAGGCAGCAGACAGAAACAAGCTGCCAAGAGTGGAAAAAAAGTGGAAAAGGGGAAACATAACCTTCATATTTAAAAAGGAAAAAAAAGGAATACTCAGAAAACTACAGGCCAGCCTTGCCTCTGTGCCCAGTTCAGAGGTTGCATAGAGATTTGAGCAGCCTGGTCTAGTGAAAGGTGTCCCTGCCCATGGCAGGGGAGTTGGAACTAGATGATGCTTTAAGGTGCTTTCCAAACTAAACCATTCTATGATCCTATGATTAAATGATAACTAAGTATCCAAAGTATATTAAGATTTGTTACCAAGGAAAACTTTGAGACTTCAACATTCACATAAATTATCATGAGTGCATTCAGACCAAACCTTATCTGCAAACAAGACTGTGTACAATTAAGAAAGAAACACGTTTTATGTGGGTACCACCTAGCGGCAAAGGACTGGGATTCCCATGTGTTATATTTGCTGGAAATAATATCCACATTCTGGAAAGAAGAACCTGTTAATCGGGTGCCGAAATATTTTGTATTTCTCTGGACTTTGTGTTTAAGTCCATTAACCTGTTTCAAGATGCATGCCAAAAGCCTCACTGAAGCTGGGAAGATTTTCCAAAAACATTTTAATGGTTCTGGGCACTCTGGATATATACTGACCAAAGGTTTTTTACAGTAGGGAAGCCAATTGGATAGCAAATGTGACATATAGAGGGATACATACACACAAGGTAATGCAATGAGGCATGTGCAACAAGCCCAGTGTTTTCAAGGTTAATGCCACTGCGTATTTGTGATTCAACAGAGGCACAATCCTGAATGCTCAGCAGCTCAGATGAAACAGTATGAAAATAAGGGAGAATTCATAATGTTTTTCAGCTGGATCAGAGAAGCCAACAGTATAACAAGACAAATACTGTTTTTCAAGTCATAACCCTCTAACTGGTGGATTTACCTGGTGTTCTTTGAACGGAAGGGTGAACACCATGTTCTTCTGGAATCTTTGTGATAAAATGCAAAGGGATTTTCAAGTGGAAAGTACACATAGGACAAATCATCTGGGTGAAAATTCCTTAGGACATGGCAAGATGTTATGTCGCCAAGTAAAGGCATAATGAGAACATAACTCAAGAAGAAACTAATGCTGTCATATTGCAGGCATTTTTATTGAAAAATGTTCCACTTAAAACTGTTAGACATTAATTTTTATAAACAGTACAATAAATTTGTTGATTATAAAAGACATAAAAATTACACTTCACTGTCAGAAACAGTCAGTCTCTTTATTCTGAGCAGGTGGCCCTATGCCCACATGTTGGCATGCTTGAAGCAGCATCAGCTAACCAGCAAAGGGCCAAGGACCAGACAAAACAATGTATCAATAAGCTGTTATTTCTGCTTGGAAATGGGCAGGCAGATAGCAGTTGTGCCTAGCCAGGATGAGGAAACCTGCAGGCAGACCAGGCAGTGGGGATCCCATGACTCTACTCACTACCAATTTATCACCCCAGTTAAATCAGAAAATGGCTCCTCTTAAGACCAGGAATGAAGTTCTGACCATGGTGAAACCAATACCAAAACCTCTCTTAAGTGCACTTGTGCCACTATTTTGCCTGCTGCCTCCAGTGATTTCCTCCACTCAGGAATAGTGTTCCTGGATTGATATGTTTATTAATCTCACTAATCTGATTACAAAGAGAGGCTGCTTGAAGAGACTGCAGTGTGCATTGTGTGGGGATTATTCCATACCTGTTTCATAATTTCAAACCTATTGTTGATCATCATGTGAATATTGCATTAACTTCAGCTTTGGAAAGCTTCCAATAATCGTGATTCATGAAGCTGTCATCAAATACTATAGTTATACACTTTTTACAGACCTATACATCAATAGATTGGAAATACCCTGGTAAACAAAGAAAGGGAGAAGGCAAGGAAAGAAAATACAGAACTTTGTGTCGGCCCTCTACCATGGGGAGGGCTAGCAGCAATAATGGCAGTCTGTCTCCAGGGGTGGAAAGGCCCTTGGACAGCTGTAGCTGACAGTGTAGCACCCTGGGCCAGAGCATCAGTGCAAAGAACTCTTGCACCAAAGAGAGCAGAAAAGTAAGAAATTGAACTCCAGATGTAGGAAAGACCCAGAGTAAGTCACCTGAGATTAACAAGAACAAAGCTCTCTACTAAGAGCCTGTCTGAAAGTGATTTGTCATTTAATGACCTTCCTAAGAGAAGGAGGTCCATTAGTGACATATAAACTGTGCAGAACAAGAATATGGTGTGTTTTCTTCTGTAACACTGAATTTCAGATCTACCTAAGAGATAGACAGTAAATAAGAGCTCTTTGAAAAATAACCTTCTCTGAATGCTTCACACAGTGAAGAGGATGAGAGAAGTCCAACCATTAGATCTGCTCTCCCACAAGCACCTGCAGCCTACCTTGTGGATCCCCACGTGTCGTCTCTACAAATGAAGCTCTCAAACAGAAGGAAAATTGTGTGAAAAGACAAGGGCACATGTAAGAAGCATTAGGAAAACTCTTTGTCTGGGAGGGTATACACTGCTGATAAAAAACACCAATCTCATTCTTATTTCTTGAGAATAATGAATGGATGTAATTAAACACTTTTCTTGTAGGAATAAAGAGTCTGTCTTCCTAAGCCAGGTAACAAGGAAACATGACTCTTGTCTGAGCCTCAAAATGACTGGAATCTGGCAAGTTTCATAAAATTCAGTGGGTAAATCTGCCTTGCAAACGGGTGATGGGAGACACTTCTGCATTTCTTTTGTCCAGGTAGACCTTCCTAAATTTGGTCACTATAAAAAATTTCTGCTTTATAGGCAGAACCTCTTCCTCCTGAGCCCTGGTGCGTGTACCATTTACCTCCAGTCATGGAAAGTGGATTGAGTTTGCTGTGGTAAAAGCCAAGTTTAGCTCTTGTTCAGGCCCCTCAAAGTGATCCCATTGCAGGATTCCAGGGCACGTGTACATTCTTCCCCACCTTGCAATAAACTACATCTGGATCTTTGCTCTTTCCTACCTGCCCACTTTGATGTCTCCTTTTTCTGCTATTAAAAATACAGTGACCTTAGACCAGATGGCATATAAGACCTTAACGCCTCTTAGACAAAACACCTAAGTATCCCATTTGTGTAAATGGGCATAACCAATGTATTAATTACTGTGAAACAATAGATTTTGAGCACAAAACAACCATGCAGAGAGTAAGGTTTTTATAAAGAAAAATACTACATTGATGTACTCTAGTGGAGCTGCACTGCAACTGTCGGTAATGATGGGGAATAGCCAGATTGATAGGTGTGATTTCTGAACTGCTCACTCCAAGTATAGAAGAAAACAACACAGGGATTCCACAACTTACCTCATATTCCTATCTTGGGCAAAATGTTCTTCCAGCAGCAAGGTACTCTCCATTTTTCCTGCATGAGCACTTTAAGGTGGCCAGACCATAAACTGCGATCTTCCTTCAGTCACATCCAGTCCAAGCAAGAAACGTCTCTCAAGACAAATGTTAATACTGTCACTCATAATTTGTTTGTGTCAGTTCAGCAACCTGTGTATTTCCAAATATAAATAAATATTTTATAGAGTTTTACTTAATTACATATGTACATTTATCTTGTTTGTAACTGATAGATTGCTAATACTCACATATTTCTTGGAGACTGTTCCAGCTGCTTAAATTTTCACTCAAACATGTGAATTGAAACCTTAGGCAAAACAAGAATTGTCTCTCTTACCTTTTACAGATGAAAAAATAGTTCTTGCCCTGCTAATGCCATTCTTAATTGGACTACACTGTGAGGAGCAATTAAGACTAAACGGCCACTTGCTGAGAGCTGGTGAAAGAGAAATTGCAGCTTGAGGCATTTGAAACCTCCAAATAAAGTACCATTGCCTTATTTTGATGTTAAAGAAAGAATTATTTTTTTTAATGGCTTAGTATATTAAAAAGAAATTAATCAATTCACAGTAGTGTAATTGGTTTTGGGAGGGATTATATTTTCTTAATTTTTTTTCAAAACCACTTTGTAGATTTAAAGGCTCTTGACTGACAGCTCTGGAAGTGGGACTCTCCCATCCCAGAGAGAAGCAGTGACAGGTACAGTGGCAATAACCTTGCTGCACTGCCTCACATATACCTTGCAGAAGACATCCCAGGTCTAGAAAGATTTTCCCATTTAGTCCATGCCCTGCTAGTCTGTCAGATAAATACTGGGTGCATGATGTAGCAGTTCAAATGAAATCTAGGTAACTAATCACATGTATTCTTAAATAATTCTGAAGGGTTTTTCAGTCCATGAGAAGTCCTCCCTCTTCATATATAGCCCACTGTGAGCCATACCTGCTGCCCCTCCTCTAAGGTGGTTAAAATAAATGCCACCTGCAATGAAATGCAGCCACCTTGGGGAGGATCACAGGTCCATGTTTGAGAGGAAAGATCACACTCACCCCACTGACTGGCTACAGAGGAAGGAATTTGCTGCAGTTATAGCAAATTATACATTCCAGAATAGTTAAGCCTGGGGAGGGCCACTGTCCCTCACAGTTAGCTGTCTGCTGCTGTTCACTCATGCTAAAGTTGGGATCCTGACAGAGTTTTCCAAATGGTTTCGCCTTCTGACCTCATCTCCACCCTGCCAGGGTGCATCCTTGCAACATTGATGCTAAACCATTTGATGCTAACTCGTTGGTGCTGAAAAGCCAGTGCCTGGTCACCTTGTCTGTGGTTTAGCCACTTCAGGGCACAGGAGGGCCATTGGCTGCTGATGTCTCAGCCCTGCCTGAAAGGGTTTTCTCATCAGAAGCCTTCTTCAATCCTCTCCAACTGGGAACAAATCCCCTGTGGGAGTCAGGCTCAGTGCAAACTGGCTGGACTGAGTTGCGGGAAGAGTGAGAAAGGCAGCTGTGATCTCAGCTGCTTGGTTTAACCACAGCCAGAAAACAAGCTTAAGAGGATATCAAGTTTTCTGGGAGGGAAGCCTGTATTTATAATGGTGAATAAACAGTGTTCAACCTAGGTATCAGCTGCAGTCCCTATGCATGTTTCTAAGCTCTGACTTACAAGGCTCTCCCTCACTGGCTCCATCAGAAGGAACTCTGTTAGGCTTTCTAGGAAAGCCAATAGTTCTTCAGACACATTCTTAGTGAAATGAGATCCCCATGACTCCCAGTGCTCACATCACTTCCATACAGACTTTAAAAGCCTGAACGACTAAGAATTTGTCTAAACTAGTTTTATATCGCACACCGTGATTTTTTAGCATGAGTTTTTCTTTGTCTGAAACATTTGGAAATAGGTAAGTTATCAGTTCATAGTTATCTGTATGCACATTTACATCCTTTTTACTTTCTATGTCCATTCTCTCCCTCCACAGAGACAAAGATCTGGACACCTTTTCCCACCATTGCAGGCAGTCTCAGTATCATTAGCACCACTTCAGCCCAGTGCATCTTCTATCTAGTGAGTTAACCTGTTGACACAACACTAGCCAAGATTAGTATTTCATTTTTCCATTTCCCAAAAGATATTTCTTTTCAATTTAGCTGCTACTTGACAAAAATATTCCTGAACACCTGCAAGCACTAAGCCAAACTTAATCCAATTTATTTCACAGATGCTAAGGGCCATGTTCTTCTGCCACTCATGAAGCTTATAGCTCAGGCTTCTACACAATTTAAATGAGAAACAAGTTGTTTGACTTGGTTGCAGGAGTAGTATAAACAAATGTAGTCTGCCCTTCACTGACATTGTGTACCTTGGAGAGCTCAGTGCCTACCTGTAGAAGTAGGGAGTGCAAGTGTTTGGAAGAAGACAGGTGTAAATCAGCAGCAATGGAGAAAGGAGTTGCCTCACTGTGCCTTTTTCTGGAAGACTTATGCATCTGAGGCAAGTCAAGGCAAAATTGAAGCAATCAAAAAGTCACTTCTGACCGTAAATGATTCACACTGGAGCTAGACTCCAAAACAGACTCTGTAATCTTCAGCTAATTGGCACAGGTCTTTAATTAAGACAGAGCTACCATCTCTGCAGACAGTGGGAAAGGATGTGCAATGTGCCAGCATGGAGCACAGCACATGTCAGTGAGGAACCCTCCACTCCTATAACAGTGCCCTGGCTGAGAAGCTTGCTCTTGGCTGAAGAGCAATGCTGAAAAACAAAGAGGGAAAACTACGAAGTGGATCATCCTTAAAGTGCAGAGAGTGGAGCATCTGAGCAGCCAACATGCTTCTCTCCAGGCTGTACCCCAAGGAGGTTTTCCCCGGAGGGCTGAGAACAGGAAATCCAGCATGCAAGTGGTTGCTTAGTCTTTCTATGTCCTAACACAAAGGACAGAGGCTGGTGCTTTGCCTAACATGTTTTCACATACATTCTCCATTTGCACTTCAGTGGTGCAAACACTGCATGCCCTGGAATGGGCATTTTCACCTCTGGCCCACAGAGTTCATTGCCACTCCAGTATTGCTATATGCAAATAGTTGCCCTGACCATGGTTCAAGCAGCTTTGACTAAAAGTTTTTACTAAACAATTCACCACGTAGTGAGCAACTTCTCCTAAGTATAGCATAACATAACATGATATAAATAAGACAGCAATGGTTTTCTAGCCACCACAAGAGCCGTAAACAGGCAAATCAGATTTTTCCTTTTTGAGTTCTCAGGCTGAGGAGAAATGTCTTGAAAATGATCCATCCTTTGCAGAATACTTCTGAGCTTACTTTTGCAGATCAGTTATGTATCTCAATATGTTCTGCTGTCCAAAGGAATCTATCCAAAGTGCCTTCTGCCACCCTCCTGTTTCATGCTCACTACTCAGCCTGCCGTTTTTGAAGCTAAAGAGTCTCCTGACACTTACAGCAATGGATGATGATGCAGAACAATGATGCTCCTAGTGTGACAGGTCCTCAGTCAGAGCCCAGACGTGCCACAGGAAAGCCAGTGGGATAACTCTAGTCTACTTAGGTTATCCCAGGTGCATCCTGGGATCCTC
Source organism: Aegotheles bennettii (assembly GCA_013398125.1). Taxonomy (NCBI): domain Eukaryota; kingdom Metazoa; phylum Chordata; class Aves; order Caprimulgiformes; family Aegothelidae; genus Aegotheles; species Aegotheles bennettii. Next base: position 21,036 of record VZRW01010968.1, on the reverse strand, counting down.
TTAGAAACAAGACACATAGTCACACAGGCAGATACATAACACATATCTTGCAGGCCAAATTCTGTTCTCTTGTGTCAGTATCAAACTGCAATAACTCCAGTTAAGCTAGCCTTTGTATGTTTAATTGCATCACTCTCTGGGTTATTCTGGATTGGTATTGCTGCCTGAGAATACAGCTTGGCCATTAATCACAGAATCATAGAGTTATGGAATGGTTCTGGGGGGTGGAGGCAGCCATCATCATGGGTGGGGACACCTTCCACTACAAGAGGTTGCTTAAAGCCCCATACAGCCTGGCTTTGAACACTTCCAGGGATGGGGCAGACACAGCTTCCCTGGGCAACCTGTGCCAGTGTCTCACCACCCTCACAGGAAAGAACTTCTTCCTCCTATCCAATCTAAATCTACCTTTTTTGAGTTAGGAACCATTTCCCCTTTGTCCTATCACGCCATGCCCTTGTAAAAAGTCCCTCTCCAGCTTTCCTGTAGGCCCATTTGAGTACTGGAAGGCTGCTCTAAGGTCTCCTAGGAGCTTTCTTTTCTCCAGGCTGAACAACCACAACTCTCTCAGCCTGTCTTCATAGGAGAGGTGCTCCAGCCCTTTAATCATCTTTGCTGCCCTCCTCTGGACTCGCTCCAACAGCTCCATGTCCTTCTTATGTTTGGGAACCCTAGACCTGGACACAGTACTTCAGGTGGGGTCTCATGAGATTAGAGCGGGAGAATCACCTCCCTTAACCTGCTGGTCACAATATAATTTAATTAATGTATTAATGTATATAATGTATATTTTTATGCAGAGAATGACAAGTGTCAAAAATTCGAATTTGTTTGCTGAAAAGAGAGTTGCAGTTTCCTCAAAGTTGCTAAGAAGACCCTAGGAAAGCTTCAGGTTAAGATTAAGTTTAAATTGAGATGAGACCTTCTCTCTCCTTCTCCCAGGAAGAGTCACTACATATAATTACAATCCTATGACTGTGTTAGACCCAAATAGTTTCCAGTATTTGCAAGTTTATGTACCATCAGTGTAACACTTTTATCTATTAAATGCCAGTCTTTGTAGCTTGTCCTGGCATTTCTAAGATGAGACATGGAGTCATACTTCACCAGTCTCTATCCAGAAGAGCTAATGCTGCTAAGTTAATAATATGGCTCTAAGTTTTTCATTAATTTTCCAACACAACTTGCCTTAGCAGGCCTTGTAGATATGAAGCTCAAACTTTGCATGGAAAGGAAGTTAGCAATTAGTGACAAAGAGCAACACCGCTAGCACTAAGTTTTTAGGGCTGCAACATAATTACTGTAATTACTTGAGCTGTCTGAAAATATATATATGCACAGATCCCAATGGATTGAGCTGACTTTTCTTTCTTTTTTTTTTTCTTTTTAACTTTGGAAGATTCTTGGCTGAAAAAATGCCTCTCTCTCTCTTCCTGCAGTCCTATACAGACATATATTTCACAGGTCTTATGCGTGTCAACCCATTTATGTTATTAACACTGCCCATGTGTGTAGGGATGGAAGGGTATTTGTGTGAGGATCTGTGCAAACATGACACAAGCAAGCAGGCTTGATTTTTTTTTTAATTCCTCCTACTCATAGCCTGGAAGTGTAGATCCTGATGAAAGGAGGTCCCTTCCAACCCCTAGAATTCTGTGATTCTGTGATTCTGTGTGACCTGCAACTCCATAAGGTGATGCATGAGAAAATTCAGCAGGAGTTTTCCATAATTTGAACAGCTTGGGATGTTCTCCCTTATCTTGAAGTGTTCAGGTGACTCTGACCAGATCCTGGGAAGGGAAAACAAGGCTCAGGAACATAGGAAGGGCCTGGTTAGCGGTGGGGTCTTTGAGATCCTGTGCCATGTTGGGCCATTTCAGCATTTCCTCAGTACTCACTTCCTAGCTGGAACCAGTGTTCAGATGTGTTTTTTTCATAGTCTCTTGAAATGTTCTCTGTGCTCCCACAACCTAGACAATATGGTACTTATTAAGCTGTTTTTGTAATAAATACACAAAATCTGAGTTATGTCAGTCATACAGCAATGCATCACAGTTTTGACATCAGCAGAGTTACTTGGCATAAAACCAATGTGATGCAAGGAAAAATAATGTCTTTTTCACTGCCATATTGTTGAGGATTGTGCAGATTGTTTCAGCCTGATGATAATAAGATGGCAAAACTACAGACGTAATTCCTTGCTTGCATAAGAACAGTAAAAAAAGTAGATTGTCTGGGGAAAAGATTGACTATTTCACATAGATTAAAATGGACTAATCTCTTTGGAGTCTAAGAGACTTAAATCTTCCTTGTTAATGTTTTACATTTTTTATTCTGCATTTTAAAAAATTTCACATCACGGGCTGGGCTTACTCTATAAATGTCACTTCCTGGGTGGGTTTGTCCTTCTGCAATTAGAAATAAAGCACAGAACACCCAGAACAGATGGGACTGCTGCACAGAACAAAATCTCCTTCTTTACTCTCATTTTTCCCACCCAAATTCTGTTTTGCGCAGAAGATATTTAAACTATGGAATCAAATTAGAGTTAATCAGCTGGAGCATTTTGTAATTAATAAGAAGGTCATATCCCATGTGGAATGGTGGAATTTTACAATCCATCACCAAGCCGGTGGCTTTTTCACTGGTTTATCTGGGTCAAACTGTTCTCTGTGAGATCAGGGTAAGTGAGGAATAAATCCATTCAAACCCACAGAGCTGTTCCGTATTTATGTACTACATAAATAGGTACAGAGTCTTTGTTTTGAGTAGCAGATGTAGAGACAAGATGAGTCTAACATCATGACAGTCCATTACAAAACACCATGGAGGAGTCTGACTCTGCTGCTCCGGCTGGGTCCCCTCTGAATAGTCCTGCTGACATCAGTGTGTCATTACAGCATCATTACTACCGATGACCTCCTGTTCTGCAGCTGCAGCAGGAGGCAAGGACATGGCAACTCCCTTTGCTAGAACAAAGTCTCTCTAAAGCTCTAGGAAGAAGTGAGAAGAAAAGAGGAGCTTTCCTTGCTCCAAATTTCCCATGTGAGTGGTACCAAGGATCTCACTTCCCTCCCAGCATCTGTAGAAGATTATCTCTCATTTGCTCGATCTCTCAGAGGTTCTTCCTGCAACCCTGTTTTCTCTTTTTTTAGCTCTCTTGAGCAGGTATGAAGAGTGATACATTTGCTGGTGGTGATGAAGAGCAAACATCACTGCTGGCTTCACTGAAGTGGAACATATTAGTGTTGATCACTGTTAGAGAGACTAACCTACCTCAGCTGTCCACAGAAATGTGAAATCATCCTTTTAGGGTTTTAGCCCTGCTATGGACAATCAGTCTGAAGATGCTGAGCCCTTTAAGTTTCCTCAGACAAAATTCTTGACCTGACAAGCAGCCCTGGGATTTAACTGCAGTCTTGGAGAGCCAAATGCTGCGCACGGTTTCCCAAATACTTCCACAGGACTTGCGAAGGCAGCAGTCACATATCTCACAGTAAAGAAACAATAAGGAGGTTCAGATGATGGGAGTGAAAAATATTTAAGAAGGAATTCAAAAGCCTCTGGGAGATATTAAGGCAGAACCCACCTGGTGAATCTCCAGACCATGAGTTTTAAATTGGCATGCACTTTGTTTATCTTTCACCTTGTGTTGTCCAGACCATCCTTTTCTGGATGTGTAGGGAGGAAAACCACCCCACTCCTTTGCAGCAATTTTCTTCTGGTGGTTTGTTGGGTTTTGACTAGTTTTTAAGCAGAAGCAGATCAGGGGAGCTATTTTGCAATGTTTATTTTAAAACATTCTGTTCTTTTATGTAAAACAGTTGGGAATTAAAGTAAGTTGGCATTACTTAAATGTACCATCACACTTCTCCCAAGGTTGGTAAGTCTAAAATATTCTACCTGAGTTGTTTTGTGTCATAGCTGTGGTAATTGCCCAAGCATGAAAATATACTTCTTTTTTTTTTCGATCCAAAGGTGATGCTGTGAATGATCTTTTAGCTAATGGGGTAGCAAATATCACCTGTTTGGTAAATTTCATATGTATCATGTATGTTTGGTAAAATTTTATATATATCTTTCATGTAAGCAGACTGAAAAATAAACTGATGTACAAATAGGTTCAGTGATAACAGAATTATTGAATAGTTAATCCAGCATGTGAATGAGACCAAAGCTGTAGATGGCCTTGCCCCTCACTTATTTCAAAGTCATTTGCTTATTCACTGAACAATTTTCTCTAAAAAGCCCTCTGATTTCTAATAGCAAGCTAGCATATGTTCGATTAGTTCAAAGAAAACAAGAAGGAAAAAAAAATCTCTATCACATTGGTTTATGTTTAAAACGCACCATGTTATACATATAAATATGTACAGAGCCAACAAAGCAGCTGCATTTTATGCAAGAGAGCTGAAGGAAATTATTAGAGAACTGTTGTACTGATATACTGAATTTTTCAGTATTTTCAGAGTATTTTTCAAATGGATAGATATGTTACATTTAATTATTAAAATACGGTATTTATTTATTTATTGTCCAAATTTTCATCAATTTTCTTACTGAATTTAATGGGAACTCTGATGAATTCAAGATACTAGTTTTAAAATACTTCTAGAATATCTTTGCTTTTTAAAAACAACAGGATCTTCAAATCAAATTTATTTTCTCTCCTGACATGTTAAGCAGATTTTTGCTGTGTTTATTGCTTGGACACTGCAAAGAGACCTGTCAGTCTCACGGCTGTGTCTGGAATCCTGATGCACCAGTAAAACACTGCACAACTGGCAGTTGCATTTGTTCTTTCAAAGCCCTGGCCTGAATACAAATCTAATTATTCAGAGTAAAATACACTATGTTGCTCCCTAAGTTCTGGGGTGGGTCATTTTTCCAAGTGCAATTCTATGGTTTTTATACTGGGATCGCTGCCGCTCTGGTGCACTGATAACATGGTGGTGAACCTGCATATGGCTGTGCTTGCTTCCTGCGAGAGAACTCAGAGATCCTTCCAGCAGTCACTGCCATTTGGTGCCTATAAAATGAAATGGCCTACATAGAGCATATAGAAAACTAATGTCTGTCTCGTATAACCAGCATCAATATCAACATGGGTCTCGTTCAGTTGTTTCAGAAAGGCCAGAGGAACTAACATCCTGCTCCTTCTCTAGTGGGACCCTCCTGCGTCACCATCACTGAGCAAAAAGTCAGGAAGTTAAAAGGATGGTTAAAATGGTTTCAGAAGATGTTTTAACACAAACCTGAATGCTTCAGATTCTCCTCGTTTATATAAAACTGGAGATAAATAAGGTTATTAAAACATGTCAGTGTTAATTTCAGGGAAAACATAGCTGAACCAGTGTGAAATCTAGAGACAGAGAAGTTCTGATCTATATCTGGATGCTTTAGTGCCTGCAGTGGGGTGACTCATGCCGAGCTGGGATAGGGAAGACCCCAGTCCCCTGAGGAATGCTGAGCTTTGTCTCCTGTTCCAATGCAAAGAGTCTTGGTATCTACCCAAGCAGAAATTGGTTATGTGTAATACTAATGCAGGAAGAGACAAAATGTGGAAAAAATTATCTGTAGATTGAGGGCAGAGCTTTTCTTTACAGGGAAAAAAAACAAACATTAGAAACTGCTGTATTTATCTACTTTATCTACTATTATTACTCATGGGGCACATATCATCACTGAAGCTGTGGGATGATGTTCCAGTGTCTCTGTGTTTGAGACTCTTTTATACAGGACTGGTGATGACTTTCTACTCTGTCCATTCAGGACTAGCTCTGATGAAGACTACAGGCATTAACTATAGGTGCATGTTCAGTACTCTTTATGGCACTGACACACAGTTGAGTTTTTTATCATAGGTCATGACCATACTGGAGGCAGCTCCCATGATGAAGCAGTTTGGCTTGTGAGAACCCCACTGGCAGTCCCACAAAGGCACAGAACATCCAGACAGAGCTCTTCAGTTACTTTGACATTCAAAGTTTTCACAGAAATGTTACTCAAAAAATGAGTAAAGCTGAGGAGAACTGAGAAGAATATAACCATAGTGGTAATTATCCAACTGCAAACAGAAATTGTTAAAGAATCATCCAGTGTGGTAGCTTTTTAGTTTAAAAGCATATTCTAATTACTTAAAATTTGTGCTAGCATGATTCTGGGAAAATTACACAAATTAGAGCAATTTTTCCAAGCTGTGCTTTCTGAAAAGGTGAAGTAATTACATGAGTATCTAAGCTAAATATCTCTTCTTTACAACCTGAAAGCACGTATAGAATATGGGCCTTGAAATGAAATAAAAGATGCTGAAGAAAGATCCTGGAGAAATTAGGAGAACAGGGAGAAGAGCAATATGGGGAGGAGAAGCAGAGAACAGGAGGGCAAAGCACAAAAGACCAGGAAAGACCCAAAGAGGGAAGGTGAGGGAGAGAAGCGAGAGGTAAGGCACGTCTTCCTCCATATTTAAAAGTTCTGGAAAAGATATTTCCTTGAAGACAGTGTGAGCTTAACCTGAGAGATCAAACCCTGTGTTGCAACAGGCTAGTTTTAGATTTGCAGGAAGAAGTGAATACCCTGACATCTCTACACCTCATAAATTCAAGCTGTCTCAGATTGGCCATGCTCATGGTGCCCCCGGAGGATAAACAAGCTCTTTCTAAACAGGCTACCTGGCTTGTGTCTCACATCGTGCAGGGCATGATACCATTAATATTTATAAACTTTCTGCTACACAGAATATCCCCAAATCCTTTAGGTTAGGAATCATTTATAAACTGAAGTGGAGAAGGGGAAGGGGCACAAAGGGAAACACACAGGCAGTGCCCTTGACTTTCAGTTAACAGGTTTAATGTCATTGAAGAAAACAAAAGTCCCCCAGATCTGTACTGGTGTAATTGAGGGCAGCACCTGACCCTGTGCTACACTCACCTTCTCACATTTAAGAGGGCAGTGTGCTCTTCTCCAGCTGTAACTTTTGTAATCTTATATTCTAACAGAAGTGCCCTGATGACTTTGGAGGATATTTTCTCATCCAAGAGGGCAGTACGCGAGAAAAGCAAATTGGAAACCAAAACTCAGTTAGGGGACAGAGAAGAGAGAGAGAGGCTCACATTGAAGGTAAGAGGGGACAGGAACAGGATCAGTTCCACTACACTTCTGGAGCTGGCTGGAAAATTTATGTGTAACCTGAAAGGAGAAAAGAGAAAAAAAACCAAAACAATACACTTGCCATTTCAGAGACAGAAATACTATTCCTTCATCATGCTGACCGGGCCAGGAGACTAGGTGTACATGGCAGAAGTCAAGGACAACACAGCCATGACACTTTTTCTCTTCCCCAAATCTGGAATGAAATCAGTTGTATACACTGTAATGCAGTCAACAGTGAGATTGCTTCCAGTAGGTTTGCTGCTATTTTTGCTAATAGTAGTTAGAGTTTAGCTGGCTGTTTCACTGAAGAATCAGTGAAAAGAGGGGGAAGATAGTACACTGATGAAAACTGCTGTTTCTGTTCAACATCCTATACTCTGTAGGTTTTGCTAGGCTCCTCTAAATATAGAAGCACGTGCTTGGTGGTGGATGCTGCACTCTGTTCAGATTCACAGCACTGTGTGGGAATGGGGCCCTTCCCAAACGCCTGGTGTGCAGATCACTTCCACAGCCTTCCTTGCCCGCAGCTGCATCAGTTTCTTCTTGCATAATTAGTGAAAGAAGAGTTTCCACTGGTTATGTTGTTCTTTTTTATTCATGCATTTTTCAATTTTAAGCACACAAGTAAGTAGGACTCAGGCAGACATCAGTAATTAAAGCGACTGAAGAGTTGAGAATTTTTTTCTGATGAACAAAATTTCCTCTAGGAACATGAGTTCACTGAATCTAAATAGCTTGTTTCAAAACACCCTGGGTTGGCCCTTTTGGTGACCCCAGAGACAAATTCAGGGTTCTTAGCAGCTCCTGTCAGGAGACCTGGAGCTGTGCAGGTGTCCCAGTGAAGTTCAGGGCTGGTCCAGGAGCCAGACACCCAGCCCTGCAGCAAGTGCTGCTGGCCTTTCCATCCCCAGCAACGGATGTTGGAGGTGCCAGGTACCTCTCAGCAGCACTTCCTGGCTCTTCCCCAGAACAATGGACAATTTCCAGCCCCTGTCCATAGTGAAGTCAACATCAGCAGCCATTTCATAGGAAGGCTGATGTGTTGAAGCAGCCTCTGGTACACACAAAATTTGAGTCAGAGAAAGTTTTCCACCCAAAGTAAGGAGAACAACCACAAATCTGTGAAGCTGCCCACCTGGTTTCAGAGAAATTCTTAAATCTTTCCAAGGTGTGGTAATCTCACTCTCCGCTTTAGCCATAAGCTTTGACTTTCAGAGACTAAGGGGAATCCTATATCCACATGCAAATACTTATGGCCCTGATCATGCAATTTATAATGCTCAGGCAGACTGCTGTGCTCAAGTGGAGCACCATTAACTTTAATGTGGATTCCAGCCATGCATTTTAAGTTGCCAAATCAGAAGCTGAAATTATGTGCACTTGGGGGCAGGTGTTGTCTACTGCATCTTCTACAGTGTAGAACAGATTGTGAGCATTTAACAAAGGATGATAAAAACATTAAAATATCATAATAAGAACAACAATAATAGCATTAATAATGATGAAGAGAAAACAATATATTATAATGTTTAAACTTTCAGTTTCAATTTTCTTCAAGAACAGATAACATCAACTTAGATTGGAGTAAACTGACATTTGTGATCCATGATGCAGCAAGTTGATCTCAGTTTCAGAAAATGCTTCATGAAATATCGGACTATTTTTACGATTATAAAACAATTTTGCACAGAGTTGTTTAAAGGAAAAGCATCTTTATCCCTCATGCAGCTCTTAAATTGTGATTCATAAATAAGATGTGGCCTTTTTCATAGCTGGAGGGAGTCAGCTCAGATTCACAGCTCTCTCCTCAGCACCTAATCCTGGTTCATTGAGCCCCCCTGGGGTTCTGGATCAGCTTTGCCCAAACTCCAGGGACATGTGGGCAACCCTGAGTCAAATCCCTCCTCTAAAAAATTGAGAAGCAAGAACTTGGAGCCATCCCCCTCTGTCGCTAATCATTCTCACTATTAGAATCAGAGAGTAATTTGAATTCAATTGGTTTCAACATAACCATATCTTTTTATTAAGTCTTTCTCTGGGAAACTTAAGGAAACTGTAATATTCTATATTACTCCCCTGTAGGCATCTATACATTAAAACCAAGTCATTTTTCACCAATACTTTCATCAAGAAAAATAGCTTAGGTTCTTGAAGTTTCCCACTATACGACATTTCCTCTAAGAATTTTCTGCATCCATTTCCACATGCAGTTTGCCAATGCTCTTCTCAGTTGACCTCATCTAGATTTTAAATTTTAGCTTATGTGTTTACTAGAACTGCTTAAGGCCAGCCTTGACTGCACTGACCATGAGATGGTGGAGTTCAAGATCCTTAAGGTAGCAAGGATGATGTGCAGCAAGGATGGTTTACAGCAAGCTCGCTACCTTGGACTTCAGGAGAGCAGACTCTGGCCTCTTCAGGGACCTCCTTGTTAGAGTACCATGTGATAAAACGATGAAGGAAAAAGGAGCCCAGGAAAGCTGGTTAGTATTCAAGGATCATCTCCTCCAAGTACAGGAACGACGCATCCCAATAAAAAGGAAGTCAGGAAAAAACGCCAGGAGGCCTGTATGGTTGAGCAAGGAGATCCTGGACAAACTCGAAAAGGAGGCCTACAGAGCGTGGAAGCAAGGACAGGTAACCTGGGGGGAATACAGAGAAATTGCCCAAACAGCCAGGGATCAGGTTAGGAAAGCTAAAGCCCTGATAGAATTAAATCTGGCCACGGATATCAAGGTCAGTAAAAAGAGCTTCTGTAAGTATGTTGGTGATAAAAGGAACACAGGGGAAAATGTGGGCCCTCTCTGGAAGGAAACTGGAGACCTGGTTACCCAGGATATAGAGAAGGCTGAGGCATTCAATGACTTTTTGCCTCAGCCTTCTCCAGCAAGTGCTCAAG